>UELU01145817.1:20325-31018 GCA_900490025.1 Megastigmus dorsalis
TGATTATAATATTGTATCACAGTTATATATTAGCACTGACGTATTCTAGTGAATTAAGCGAAGCTTTTTGCATATAAGGCACGACCGTCACTGCTCGAGCTTCTTGCTCGCATTCATTCGCTCCTAGTGAAAACTGTTCAATACAGAGAAAAGTTTTTTTTTTGTACTCCAACGTTTTTTTCTGCCATTTTTAAAAAATGTGCTATTTCGAAGCCTGTCGATGGATTGGTACAAAATAGGAACGTTTCTATTCTATAACATAATAATTTAATCCCCAAAGTTTCGGTCTGATCCGATAAAAATCATAGAGATAATCGGTTAACTCAACAAGATACATACATACATCATTAGTCAAAAAAAAAAAAATCAAAATTGCTCAAAATTAATTTTTATTATAATAGAAATGTGTTTTGTGCTAAAATATTTGACTTTTGTAGTTTGACACTTTTTGCGACGATGAAAATATAAGGCACCAGCGTGTAGCGGTTGTGTTAAAATAACTGATGTAATATATCCATTATTGTCGATAATTCATATTGATTGTATTAAACTACTATTGTGCTTAATATACAATACTCGCACTCGGTCTACCAATATTTGTGAAACATAAAACTCATTAAGTGAGTGTAGACAAACTGCACCGCACATTTGCTTGGCAGAAAGTAATGTTCATTTATGCACATAACGTGAATTTAATTATACAATATACAAATAGTTTCTATATAGGAATAGAATTCAAACGCGTTAGGTGAATTCACAATAACCATCTATCACATGTCAAAGTTAATTATGCACATTCGATGCTTGAGTTTTGCCGCAAGACATCAACTGTCCTGAACTATTTGCAATCCACCTATATTTATAGAGCAATCAATAAATCAATTTCAAACAGAAAGTTTTCGAGATTCCCTAAAGCTATAACGAAAAAATTTCATCATTCAAGTCTCCAGATTTTCCAAGATTGAATCGATGTAAAAGTCAATCATTTCGCTACGTCTCTTCTTCGAGTTTTGATTTCTCGGCCCATTTCCGATAGACACACGAGATGTTTCATCGAGCGGCAAGCAAGTCGCCTTGTTGCGTTACAAATCTTGCCGCTGCACCAGAGCCACTGAATATTTACACCGGTTGAGGACGAGTGCTTCCAGTGCTGCGCAATTGTTTTCCATCAGTTTGTATGTGTGTGTGTGTGAGAGAGAGTGCGCGCGCGAGCGGTACAGCCGAGCAGAGAAGAAAAAAGGAGAAAGAGATATGTGTGCGAATAAACGCGCGCCAGAAGTTCGAAGGAGAGCTTTTTTTCACGGGCATATACCCGAGCCTCTGTATACTGTTTCTTTCGCCCTTTTCCCTCCACATCACACACTTGACTCTGTCTCTCTCTCTCTCTTTTTTTCTTCCTTTCTTTACATCGTTCTTCTTCCTTACTTACACTTCCTCCTCCTCTTTCGTTTGTCTTTCTTGGTGAGCTTTACGAGAAAATTCACGCGGCGAAAAGTGAATTGTACGACTAATTAGTATATAACATTATAAGAACGACTGGAAAACGAGACGGAAATGGTTTGGAAATTTAAAATCAAGCTTCGTTATAAAACTGATGGATCACACATGCAATCTTCGAGAGCTTCGACGCTTTATTTATTTATGCACAAACTATCTAAAGTGTTAAATTGCCCCGTTTTTTGAAAATAACTGTTAAGTGAACGCAATGGAAATTTTCGCTACCGCGCGCCATTGCTAAACTATAAATTTAGATTAGCATAAAAGAAAAAGGATCCAAGTTGGGAGAGAAGGAAAACTGATCCTTCATACGCGCGCCCGCGGAATTTCAAAGCGAATCTATTTACCGGCTTTCTAGAAAATCAGGTTCGCGCCAACTTGATTACGAATGCCATTTTGAGATCAGACAAACGTGTTTAAGCGTTACACACACACGCACACAAACGCGCGCGCGCATGTGTAATTCCGAGCCACTTAGATTATATCAATAGAGGTCCACAACAGCTGTTATCTGCTTATTATTTTTAAATATGCTATATACACTTTCAGTAAAACACTTATCGCCTTTCAGACTCTAGAAAGGGCGTTAGAAAAAAAAAGTCAATATTTTGACGGGAAGGCTATTTAGGTCACCATATCTATTAAACAACCAATCTTTGAATTTAGTCTTACATACCTTCGTATTAAAAATATAAATTTTCAAGTGATATTTTTATCCTCCTCGTAAATAATCTACTGAATTTCGCAGGCCAGTTGTCAGAGTCCGCTGCACACAAAAGGTCACACAACTTCAAAAGAATTCAGTCGCGCACACAGATGATATTTGTCGCGGAGTGTTTGTGTCTCTCGCAGTATCTCTCTATCCCCACATACAGTCACAAGCTCATTCAGTTCTTCTTCGTTTTTTTTTCCTGTTCAATGACTTTATCTATTATCTCTCCGTCTCTCTTTCCCTCGGCTTCTCGTAAACGTTTATCTACAACTCGGAGACGGATTCTTTCTCGTAGTGTGTGTGTGTATGCGTGTGTGTATCGCGACGGCTTGTGCACCGTATACATACGATACAATTAGTAATTTCCTGTCTCGCTCGCACTCACCTCGTGCTCCATTTTCGTTGACACGCGTAGGTGATAACGAAAATTATCTTCATTCACGAGAGATGAATGACGAAAGAGAGAAGATCGGTCTCGCATGCACCGAAACCAAATTTAAGGAATTTTAATGAAACCTTATCTTTAATTCTTATGCCATAACGGAGATAGAAAGAGAATAAGCACGAATTAATTGATTTTTTTTCTCCCTCGTAGCATTGCTTTTTTTGTCATTCGGCAAGAGTCGGAGAGAGACTTTTATCTGGACAAAAGCTGTAAACGAATGCGAGATGTCGCGAGGCTGACAGAAGAGCGATACGAGTGTCTCTCGCAGTGTGTGTACATGCGTGTGTGCTTGGTTTTCGTATATAAATATACCGAGGGAGAGCAGCAGCCGCTTTGAATTCGTGCATAACTGAATGAATCGGACTCGCGCGCGCGCCTTCGAGAAATGTGATATTTACTTGTGAATATGGATAACTCTCTTATCGCGTGTAAATATTAATGATTCGATAACATAATATTAGTTTAATTTACGCGGTTTCAGTGAGACTTGAATTAAACTCGTTTTTCTTTTTATGTTATATTGATTGACGTTATATTGGTACACACATTAATTACATATTCCATGTTTTTTTATGATATATAACGTTTCACATTTTCCGTCACAAACATATTTATTATTGATACTATTCGTAAGGGAGTTTTTTGTGTTAAAATAAGCATCAGATTTGAAAAGATGATATTGAATACTCAATTGAGGAACAAGGAAAAGCGGCGCTCTTTAATATCTCTTACTTACTTAGAGTCGGACCTTGAGCCGAGCATCAGTCATAAGATTGTAATTTTTTGTACACAAATTGAAGAAGTTATTATTAAAATAAGCGAGAAACTTATTACTTCATCAAAATTATTAGTTTTTGAAAGGTATTATATTCTGCTTATTTGCACTATTACAGCAGACATATTATTCTGCTTATTTTTTATTTAATGTAAATTTCCTTCTTCAACATTTCTTAACATCTATTAAGTATTTGAAGTCAAACATGCCAAAAAAAGTAAACTATTCTTAAATATTTACAGTATTCACTTCACTGACAAGAACTTTGCAAATTTGAAAAACTAAATTAAAATATTGCTTTGCAAACACAATGAAAAAGATATACCTATGATAGCTTAAAAATATAAATTCCTCGATGCCAGACAGATTGAAGTGCACTCAAAATGAAGTGCAAAATACTTGTATCGTATATTGGTACTCAAATATGAATATCAATTTGAAATGGGAAATATTTTTTTTTCCACATTTTTGCTGCATTTTTATGTTCTTCTAAATATATATATTACTAATTGAATTTTATTTTATTCCTTGATATAGAGTCAGTAACTGGGCAGTCTACCCTGGAGCCGAATTGAAGTTCAACAAACTTACGGAATGTCCTTGCTTCTTTGGAGGAACAAAAGTCTGAGCTCGAGCATTAAACCTGTTCACCAGAACTGAAGATTTTTGTCGAAACCATTCGAACGAAACTGGTGCCCTCTACAACATCAACGAGTCTTACACCCTTAGCAAAGCATTTATTCCAAACTTTTCTTATACCTGTCCTATATATTTGTTCCTGTTCCTTTTCAAGTGTCGAACCCTTTAGTGTCCTGCTCAGTCCTCGTCTGGTAAATATAAAGCATTCTGCCAAGTATGTGTGTGTGTGTGTGTGTGTGTGTTTGTACGCAAAGCGAAATGAGTTGACGACTACGACGAGGACGAGAGACGCTACACATTCGCTCCCTCACGAGGTCACTGACGAAAGATAAATATCCCGGAATGCGCGAGAGAGCCTGTATACACATAAACGACGTATATACTCGCGAGAAGAGCACCGACTCGCTTTGCCAACTGCTTCGTTTCGTTGCTTGTATATATACAAATAGGTTCCTAAAGGTTCAAAGCAAGTTCACTGTAGTTTTTGCAGTGAGTGCGTATAGATGCGAGTCCTGGACGAAAGACGCTGCCAGACTTTCATCATTTATACAATAATTATCTTGAGCATGTTAGTCACGTCCTTATGTGCCGTTGACTCATTCTCGTTAAATATTTCTAATCCGATTCATAAAACATAATATACGCTTCTCTCGTTCACTGATCGCGAAAAAGAAGCAATATTGTTAATGAAAACATATTTCTTTATAATCGAATCACTCTATTTTCCCAGTGTTAAATCACACTTCCATTACATAACAAAGTACAATGTTTACAATCGTCGCAATCGAGAAGACGAGAAGAGACGCAGAAGTCATTAACGAGTTTAATGAACCCTCGTATACGAGAAGGAGACCGGCCGCGGCGGCAACGTGGCGTAACTCAACCTCCTGAAAATCATCTCTCTCCCTTTCTCTCTCTAGCGCGCGCGCGTGAAGCTTTTTAACGAGCCCGAAAGAGCGCGAAAATTGACGCCGATATATATCTCAGCGCGACGAACTCTTGGGAACGCTTCCCCGCATATACCGCTTCCATCTCTCCGACGCGGGGAATCCCCGCGTGTGCGGCGCGATCAGCTCCCAAAGTATCCGCGGACCGCGCGGGCCGGTGGGGCAGTGATTGACGGTAAACGGAACCGCTTCGAAATCTTTTAATCGACGTCATTTGTTTTCCACGCGTACGCCACCGCACCACTGCTACATACTCGTCCTGACTCTTCAAAAGATCGTTGCTTTTTTTCCGCTCGTGAATGTGTACCGGTTCCCCTGAGCAAAAGAGATAGAGAGAGAGAGAAAAAGAGAGAGAAAGAGCACGCGAACCGACTATTTGACGACAGAGCGCCTCTCACTCGTACACCGCGGGTCGTTGTCCTTTTATTCTTTTTTTCCCCTCCTGCGTATAAGCGTGCGTGTGAGAGGGGCTATGTGTAATGGCAAGTATTTTCGGCTCACGCTCGATTTGGAGGTGTACGCGTGTTTCTTTTGTTTCTCGCTGTATATATACGCCATTCGCGCTGAAAGATATTCGGGATATTTCGTCATCCTATACCATAGAGAGTTTACTTATCTGAAGGCAAACACCACATAGGCCAGTGTATAATTTGACTAACTCGCTAGACTCCTTCTCTTCTTTTTCGTTTACGCACGTGCCGTAAATCTTTCTGTAAAGTCTCTCTCTCTCTCTCTCTCTCTCTCTCTCTCTCTCTCTCTCTCTCTCTCTCTCTCTCTCTCTCCTCTCTCTTTCGAGCGCACAAAGTCGCTGTACACGACATTCTTCGTTCGAATCTTTGAATTTCCCCGCTACTGGAGCGCAACGACGGACTCGTTCGAAATTGCTACCGCGCGTCAGAGGATCGTATACGACTGAATGGACGTGACAATTTCTCGTCTTTCGATCGACAGTATCGATCTTCTGTCTCTGCTCGTTCACTATGCTACACGTCCATTTTCATTAATAGTCTTCTATACTCGCTAAGGAATAAGACATCTCGGAAAAGAGAACTGCTGCGTCTTAGATCCCGATAGTTTTACTCCGCGAGGAATTCGTCGCGGCTGCCGTATGAAAAGGAAGCCGCGGCGGCGCAAAAAGCAGAAGCAGCTCTCGCTCTCCTTCTCCTTCCCGCGGGCCCCCGCGAACTCGTTAATACACTTAGGAGTGACGTGTGCGCGTATATATATACGCGCGGTGTGGCTCTTTATGAGTTTGCGATTTTTCGATGCCCGGAGGTCAATGGCACGAGATGCCCGATAAAAACCTGGTCGATACGCGCGCGGGTTCCGCGCACTATTATACACGCAGCAGCAGCAGCAGCAGCAGCAGTGGTGGTGGTGGTGGTAGCACACAGACCTTCTGGTAGCTTCCCTTCTCCCTCTACTCGGGTCCGTACGAAAGTTCATTTTTAAAATTCACCAACGCAAACGCGCGCGCACGTTTTGTTGGCATCGAGAGATTATATATGCTTTTTGAATTCCTCGAGAGATCGCGATGGTGCAGGTGGAGGGGGTATTTTTCTATTAGCTAAAAGCGCGGTGCGTAATTAGCAGTTCACTCGCTCGCTCCCGTAGCAAACGGCTTACTTTATCATTTTTTTTTTTTACTTTATACGCGCCCATACAGCCAGTGGATCTCTGACGTAGACGTGTTGGGTTATAATTTGCCGCCGTTACACAATACGCGAGAGAGAACAAGCGAGACAGAGAGAGAGAGAGAAAGAGACTGAAAATACGCATTTCTATTTTTGCTAACGATTTTCATCTTTATTTCCGTCGTCGGCTTTGAAAACAGTGACGATATTAGCGCGGCAGCAGCGTGTTTATGTATATAGTTTGGCGCATTTTTCCGGGATGACGAGGCAGGAAGTGATTGACGAAATTTTGAAAAAGTTTCAATTTTCTTTTCACATCGTTTTACCAAGTTTTCATCGATTCGTTTCTACCAAATGTAAGCAGAGAGCAATTACCGTCCATATAATTAAGCATTGATTACTCGCTACATTTCCAGCAGTGGCTTAGGGTTTCTAAACCAACCCTCGTATTCAAAAAGGAAGAGGAACGAGGAACGAAAGGGAGGAGTGAGAAAGAGGAGAAGAACCCCGAGGAAATTCGCGTGTCACGAGTCGATTGGTCGGATTACCGGGAACCGTTTACCAGAGTCGAAGAAAAGTCGCCTCCTATAGAGTACACGGGAAAAAGAGGGAAGAAGAAAAAAAAAGAAAGAGAACAACACTCGAAACGATAGCGACCCACGTCAATGGCAGAGAGCAACAGCAGCAGCAGCAGCGTCGCGCGCGTCACTTTCCTCCATGTAAACGAAAGTCAATTTCAGAGCCGATGAGTCACGTGCGTGCGCACGTCGTATTCTACTCTATACCATCGGGTATAGTAGATAAGGTGAGGTAAAGAGAGAGAGAGAGAGAGAGAGAGCCAGTGGTCCGGACAAAATTATGCGAAAATTGGCCTCCCAACGACGCTACAAGATTTCACCAAGTAAATTCTTTTTTTTTTTGTTGCTGATGAATTTTTCAGAGTCAACGATCGGAAGCCTAGATGTAACTCGAGCGAAAAGGTAATTAATCCAACTGACGAGTTTTATGACTATCCAAAGCCCGATACGTGGAGTTTCAATGCTAGAATTGCCTTCTTTTCTCTCTCTCTCTCTCTCTCTCTCTCTCTGCGTAATAGACTCGTCAGCCGAGTGATCAACCTGAAAACTTAACGATCGCTTACACACTCGTAAACCAACGATTTAATTCATAATTATTAATCGTGCAATATAAGTGTTTAGGTGTGAACGTAGCCATTAGGTGGTGCGCGGTATACGCTAATCAAGCTCCGCGGGCGCGCGCGCGAGATATTTAACATAATTAAGTCAATCTATGCGAGTGCGCGTCTCTGTATGTATGTGTACCGCGTGGTCGCACAAGATATCTCTCCCATAAAACTCAAGCCTTAATCACCCGCGCAATAAATTATACCCTATTAGAATCATGATACGCTCTCACGCGATAATCATCCATACACGTACATATATATAAAATACGAGCGAAATTCCCCGTGGCTTTTATAACAAATGAAATCTCAACCCAGTGCCTATATAAGATCCGTGTCACGAATGGAGGTCGGCCCAAGCAAGTGATAAAAAGAAAGCTGGAAGAAAATAGGGCGTACTTGAGAATTATAGAGATAGAGGGAGGCTTTATACGTCGGCACTCTCTTAGCGCAACGGGGATTTAGGGCCACGGGCAGCAGTCGCGGAGAAGCGGTGGAGGAGATCGATCGAGCGGCCCTGAATCATGTGCTTGATGTACAAGTGCACGTGTGTGTGTGTGTGTGTGTATGTGTGTGGTTGGGTGTGGGTGTGTGGGTGGGTGTGTGGGTGGGTGGGTGTACTGGTGCAGCTGCACACACGGCCTTTTTACGTGACGGCACGTGTAAAGTCCGTCACTTTAAAATTTAGCAATTTCCCAGATAAGTCGAGGGACTGACCTGCTGCGTACACGGAAGAGCCAGTGATTTGAGAGCTTGGGTATGTCTTTTTTAAGGAACGGTTTGGACGTACTATATAAGGTTTTTATTTAAGAACACTATTGTAGATGTATATTTCGAGTCTACTGTTTGTATGCTGTTTAATTGTGATATTCTGACATACATCCAAGTCGAATTATATGCTCAGTCAAAATATCTAACAAGTATCATAAGGGCTGTACTGGCAGTGAGGTCAATCACGAAACCGAAATAGGTATTTTACGGTGAGCCTTTATTGTGCTTGTTAGGTATTTTGACTAAGCTTAAAACGATTTTGTGTGAATTAGCATCGCAAAATAATTTTATTAATCTATTCCTCACATATACCTATAAAAACACTGTTATTTTCAATAATTATTTGTTCATTTTTGAGCTGCCCTGAATCAAATTATTGAGGACTGTAATACGTCGTACGCTATAGGATCTGTACGGTTTTTGGCCACGAGATAGTGATTGGCCACATACTTTTGTTTATAAAAAAATAAGAAACAGTGATAGATTATTCATCTTCTACATACATACTTGAATTATAATGAATATCAAGTTTTCAAAGCACTATTAACTTCCGTAATTTAGAAAATTTGAAATAAAAAATTTTAGCGTTATAGACGGTTTCATGAAATAGGCTTGATTTTTTCAATATAACTTAAGAATTTAAGCAACTGTTTTCGGGTATTATTATGAACTCAATACGAAAAAAAAATATTAGTAATGTTTCATCAACACAAAAAGCTTTAATAATTAAAAATTATGACATATAAAAAAAAAAATATTTGAATGTTTGAATCAGTTTTGAAGGGTGGCCAACATTAGTATCAAGAAATAGTTACAATGACAGTCATTGGCCGACTGGCCAATCACTGTATTCTGGTTAATCTTGTACAGTGCACAGTCATTGGCATGTATTTTCTCGCTGATTGTAAAAGTAAGTTTTAAATATTTATCTACAAATATGTAGTAATAAACTTGTTTAAAATTCTAAATAAAAATATCTTTTGATAATAACATAAATTGAAAAAATATTCTATGTTTCTTTATCAACATGTATATATAACATATAGTTTTAGGTTAGATTTCATCATCCTTATACATTTCTCTATGTAAAATGCCAAAAGTTAAGGAAAAGGCAAAGTAAAAAAGGAAAAATGTTGCTGTTAAGAGAAAAGGAAAACCTATTATTAAAAGTAGAGAAAATGTATATAATGCTTTGAAAGTTAAAACTAATACTACTGTATGCAACCAAATTAGTTAAATAATGTGATACTATAATAAATATTTAATTTAAAACCAGGTTATATTTATTTTTAAATTTATATTAACAATTGTAATAAAGTAATTTATTCAAGAGTATCGCTAGTTTATTTCATGCATACCTATACTATTATGGTTAGGCCAATCACTATATTTACATGGCCAATCAATGTATTTTTTTACTTTAAGTACAATTTTCATTAATATCTCGACTATATTAAATTTTTATTATTTCCTTTAGTTTAATTTAAATAAATAATACTTTCTCAAAAATAGTGATACCTATTTAACATTAAAATTGCATTTAGTGAGTTATTTATAATAATATTTCAGTAGCGTATTCGCTTAAGTGGCCAATAACCGTACAGATTACCCCTACGAGATTTTATCATGAAAGTTTACGTCCGAAATCGAAATGTTATGTAACATCTAAAGATACCACGCCATATTCAATATGATCAGATTTCTAGCCGAAATTACTGTCATTACCATATGATCATATGAAATAAATTAAATAACATAGTAAAGTATTAATTAATTTATAAACCATTTAGTTGTTTTACACCAACAAAACTGCTTTTACAGTTGTGTTTCGTTTCAGAAAATACCTTCGAAATTTCCTATAAATCCCATATCATTACACTGTAGAATCCACGCATTTACTGTGTTTGGTCATGATAGAGGTTATGAATTTAACGCATAAATAACATCGGAAAAATCGTTTATTCTTACATGCACTTTAGCATACCGATCATCGTACACTCGCTCAGGCGCACGCTACGCCGCATCTCCCGCGGCACAAGTATGCAATTCTGATCTTAAATCACTTGGGGAGGAGGGGGAGGGGGGGGGGG
>UELU01145817.1:39733-87663 GCA_900490025.1 Megastigmus dorsalis
GATTCTGAAAGAGCGTAAAATTTCACGTCGGAATATATGAAAACAGAATTTTTTCAAAGTCGATAACATAAGAAATAATCACGTTGAAAACTTACTCGAAATTTGGGCCGTTTGGGCGTTAATGGGTTAAAATAAATTACAATGTATGTCCCGTCCCACGTTTATGATGCAATTTTTGCAAACGTTTCTTTTTGATGTTTGCATCGTTGAACTTCAACAGAAAAGAATTGTTTTTCTTTTTTGTTTGTAATACAGGCACATTGTATCATGAACAAATGCACGTAGTACCGCCGAAAACTATAAATTAACAGTATAACAACAATAGGAAATCGCGCGGAAAATTTTCTATATCATATGTATATGTGTTTTTCAAGCTCGAGAAGTTGTTTGCTGCGCGCACATCAACCTCTCTTACCCAATTGTTTTGCGAACTTTGGTTATATTAAAGCGCACGTATAAAGAATTTTTACGAGGGACTCTTGAGCGTGAATCCTTCGTCATTAACAATAACGAGCTTGTTTTATTTCATCACCCGCAAGGGCCGATAACAATTTTGCGCTCTTTATTGTCCCCTTCCTAACCTGTCCCTGTCTCGCTCTCTCTCTCTCTCTCTCTCTCTCTCTCTCTCTTCCCTCCCCTCTTTTATTAAAACAGCGTTTTTGCACTTCTGTGATTAAAATAAATTACAATGTATATGTCCGTTTCACGTTTATGACGCAATTGGCAAAAATTTACGATGATTAAGAATTTCTCTATCGTGCACGCGCGTCAGGCTCTCTTGTTTTCTTAAGGGAGTTCTCTCGATACTAAGTTAGTCAAAATAGTGTAGAGCTGTACTTGTGCTTGACCAACGTAGTTGCAGTCGAAGATCTGACAACAGTGTACGCTAAAGCATGCTTGTTGATCTCGAATTGTAAACTTAAAATTAATACTGAATATAAAAATAAGTTTATTATAAAAATAAGTACAAAAAAGTGAATAAAAAACTGAAAAGATTCTTTTAAAGAGGGAAAAGTTTTTCAGAGCAAATTTATAAACTGCGATGTAAACAGCAGGAATCAGAAAAATATGTTACAAGTATTTACGGAACGAAAAACGGTGCAAGTAACCTAAAAAATAAAACAATTTGCAAAAACATAAAGATAGAAGAACGTCGAATTGTCTACATAGAAACTTTAGGGAACGGATTAATATGCATAAAATGCAATTCAATTCTGTCTCTGCAAGACATTGTTGATAAGAAGCGCAGTGGCTTGGCTTCAAGATTATTTATCGAATGTAGGTTATGCCGAACAATATCAGGTGCACTCACCAATAAACAGCATAAGCCTGCTGATCAAAATAATCATTTTAACACACACACAAAAGCAGTTCTAGGTTTGTATAATTTTAATGTATATACAAATATTATATTATAAATATTATTTATTTAAATTTAAATATATATAGGTGCATTAAATGCAAGCATGGGTCATACTCATCTAAATGAGGTTCTGTTGAACATCCCAACATTGTCTTGGAATTCGTTTAAGGTTTATGAAAGAGAAGCAGGAAAATCTCTCGAGGAAATTGCTCATGATAGCTGCATGAAAGCAGCTGCCGAAGAAAAGCAACTAACCATATAAAATATTGAAAAATTAACTTGAATATCTTTCTAGTACATTAGATTCGAACACTCAAGATGCGCACAATGCGGTTGCAGATTTCAGAATGCTGAATGAAGTTATAAATAAATTAAATATTTTTAATGAAGCATTGAAAATCTTGTATTTTTTGGAGTACAATCGAACAAAACCTTGCCTTTCAAAAAAAAAAAAAAAAAAAAACTGCCAAATGAGCTGAAAAATTAATAAAACTTAAGAATTGTAAATCACTACAAGGAAAAAAATTGTCGCTGCTGGAATTTCTTATCAAATGATTGAATCTGCTTTCAAAGAAAATAAGTATGTTGCACTATAGAGTCTAATAGGAACAGATAAAAAGGGAAATATCAAAGTAACGAAGAGTAAAGCTTTAGTTAAAAAACTAAGTAACTTTTTAGAAGATAAATATAAAATACATGAAAAGAGTAAAGCAGTACTTAAAAGCAAAATCAAATTTAGTTATTTGATATGTTCTTCAGTTCAGTATATTTTAAGAGTTTTAAACTGTGATTTAAAGATTTGAAAAAATTATGATTATAAATACCAAAAGTAATCAAACCAAATAAGGTATAAATGTGAAGATCAATATGTAAAAGTATATATATATATAATTTATAATTTATTTTATAACTTAAGATTTTCACACTGTGGTATGAGTATATTTAAGAGAACTGTGATTACAAATATAAAAATCAAGAATTAGATAAGTCAATAAAAGTATAAAATACTCTATGTAAAAATCGTCTATTTTTTTATCAATTTATTCTTACAATCTACTTTTCATGAAAATTAAGAGTTTATACTATAAACACTTTATACATAAACATTTTAAATAGTATTTAATAAACAATATCTTATTAATAATTTTTTTCATCAAGAAATTATTAGTCGTATAACATTCAAATACGAACGCATGTTAGGTGAGCACTGAGCAGACGGATCGGACCGTTTCTACGCAGGCGACGTTGCCAAATGACGAACTTTCTGCTAACGATGATAAAGAAATGTAAATTTTCATAGCTACCATCGAGTACTTTAGAAAATTGCTAAAAATTAAAAAAAATTTCTCTATTACTATAAAAAAAAATCGAAAAGCTGACATCATCAATTATTTTATAATCGGAAAAAAGAGAATCTTTCCCATAAGACTACGTGTTAAAAAAGCAATAACAAAAATATTTAGTTCTCGGCTTTGGGGTACCTTAGCCTCACGAAATTTTAACTGGAGCTTCTTCAATCATTTACCTTGCTACATAAAAATTTGTAAGTCACTGACATCATCAATTCAATTATCGAGAGAACTCCCTTAAGCCGAACCACTTCGATTCTGCGTATGGACTTCTCAATCAATCGCCGCTTATTCGTGGCCAAGAACAATCGAAAATTTAGCCAGCTAAAGGTAGGATATAATACGCACCTCAACCGAACGCAAACCTCATTTGCGTTTTATTTTTCGCTTCTCTCTCTCTAGTGGTATGTAAATACTGGCATATAATAGGTAGATACTCGTTTCGTACGTAATTTCCACGTGTGTTTTAGCAGCGGCTATAGGGCGTCGACGCGTAATATTAAGTAAAGCGAGTGTATATAGTTAAATATAGTAACGCGCGCGAGTGAGAAAGAGGATGTGTGCATTTTACTTACACACACGGGGGCGTGTTTACATGCAAACGAGGCCACTTATAGGTGAAATTGAGTTCGTCGCATTCCTCGCTCTTTTTTCTTCTTCTGGTTTTAACAATTACTTTATCGTAGTCGCTATCGACTTTGTGCACGGCCTGTTTTTTTGCTTTATGAACCGAGGTTAAACAACTTTTGGAATTTTGCAAATTTACTGGCTTAATTGCCTGTGTATGTACAAAGTTATGCTTTTTAATTTATGCACATAATTTCTATCAATATAGAATTGTTTTTTTTTACAAGTCTTCATTGACGAGTTATTTTAAACTTACAAAGATTCGAAAACTAGACAGCGAACAGAAATTATTTATTATTCCCCTGAACCTTGATCGACAAATTTATCTCGCGAAAACAATTGATGAATAGACATCACATAAGATGTTTAAGAATAATGCACATCCAAACACGAGTCTCGAGAAAAGTGTATTATAAGACGTATTGTTAATAATTATAATAATGCTCTCTAAAATTTTAAACGTGTAATTATAAATTCAAATTATTATATATACATTTAATTTAAATCATCGCTCAACCTAATGAATTATCATTACCCTCGCGCACGCGCGCAAGCCAAAAGAAACAAAGTATATAATTTGCTCTCAGCAGGCGGAAAATTCAAACTACGCCGTGTACGCGCGCAATCCTCTACTCTGGCGCTAAATTAACAAAAAAACGAGAAATTCTCGAAAATTGCGCGACAAAGCAAAAAGGCGAAAAAGGAGAAGGAGAAGCCAGCAGTAGCAACAGCAGCGCGGCTGCAGAGTGGGAGAGAGTCTCTCTCGTTCCTCTCAAAGAAAGCAAGAAGAGAAGAGAGGAAAGGAAAGAGACGAGGCGAGCAGAGCAGAGCAGAGAGAAGCGCGAGTGAGTTGCACAGGCGCGAAAGCGAGAGAAGATCTCTTATTCGTCGTGTACGATGGCACGCGGCGATGTGTATAAGTGTGCACACAAGCGGAGAGAGATGCGACGAGGAGCAGCGGCAGAGAGCGGCTGTGCAGTAGCGAGACGTCGACGAGCAAAGGGAACACAGTCCAAAAATTCCGAGCCGCCAAAAGCGAGCCAGACGATAATGCGTATTTACGTCGCGAGACTACTCTTGCTCTTTCTGCCCTCTTGAGCAAAGGACCCCTTCCCCCCTCCCGCCTCTTTTCGCTTTGCTCCCTTTTGCTTGAACTTTCGCGTCGATAGGCTTTGCCCCCGTCCCGCGCACTTCCTCGTTTACCCTGTGTCAGTACGTTTTGCTTTTTCTAGGTTAGGTGGCCGTACAATCGTGTCAATGGAGTTGTGCACTAGTCATGTGTGCGTTAAGTTGTGCGTGTTTTGTGGTTGCATGTATAGATCTTTGGTTAAGGTTAGTCTACACTCGATGGGGTATCCTTTTTTTTGTGCAGGTGCAATTCGATTCGTGTTAACGTGTCATCGTAGTGATAAAACCAAAAATAAAGCAAAAATAAAGAAGATCGGTCAACAGGTGGGTCATTATTTTTTTGGCCATAAGCGTGTGTAATTGCATAGATTGAAAACTTCCAAAAATTGAAAACTAAAAGAAAAAGTTTTATCTTGTGCAAATCAGATAATAGTCAAATTATAGTATGTTTTGTATTATACATGAATATCAACTACTTGTAAAACAATTTCTGTATCGTACTTTTTTAAACTTGAAACGACACATACATAGTTTTGCATTAATTTTTTGTTTTCATCTCTTTTATTCATCAATATGGGATCGAACAAGCAGGAAATGGATTCCGGGATCAATAATTAACGTGTCGTACTTCTTTTGATATAAAACGACACTTTTTCACTACATCTCGATTTAATCCTATAGATCGTCTAATAAGGTACTAGCTGAAAATAAATGAGGAAAAATATGACATGTGGTTAAGGGGATGAAGAGAGCCCAGAAGATTCGTCCTTATACCACCATGCAATTTTATTATTATGCGAGAATATCACACGCACACTAATGTGTATAAACAATATTTTGGATTCCCGAAGTCGGTTAGAATCTTGCTGACACTCGTCCACCTCCTTAGATAAAGGAAAATGCTAGTATTGTGTTCACGGACAGCTAACAAACTACATTGGTTTTGTAAATAAATATGAAGGTATTTCTGTTTATAAATGCTGAGTTGTGAATCAAGTTATGTGATGATAAACTGACGGGTCCGTAATTGTGATTCCCCTAGATGTCCTATATGTAACAATGATTCCGGCAAGTGTAAAAAATTAGCTTATAGCGGAAAATATTGACCAAGTAGTTAAGGATCTGTCAAAGTTCTACCATTTTCACTGGACTGTTTTACCGACCCTATTCTGAATAATTAATTATAACTAAATAAATATTTTAAATTATGCAAATCTCAAATACAGGTGCCATTATTTTACCGATATTTTTAAAAATTTGTGTTTCACATAAATCTGCTCACAGGGTAACAAAAATTAGTAGTCTCAGTAGCTATACTCAAGTTTAGTTTTATTTGATGAACAGAATAAAATTTTTTATAATAGTCATAGTCTATATTGGTAGACGATTTTGATCCTAAATTATTTATAAGCATAACTTAAAATAATCAAATATTTTACGAATATTGATTAATAAGAAGTAGCACAAGTTTCGAAATATTTGCATACACGATGTACATTAATTATTCTACGATCAAATTAGAATTAAACTAAAAAGCATATATATAGGTTTTGGGCTGGACTTTATCTCGTTAGGTATTAAGGTAGCTGACCCGGTTCTTGATAGCGACCCGGTTGTCGATAGTTTTTGTACAAATATTATTATATCTTATTATAGACATAATAAGTATTATAGAAAAAAAATTATTTTTAAAAGAAAAAATATCAGTTAATTGTTTAATATATGATTTGAATTACTCGCTCATGCAACGACTGGACAAAAAATAAAATAAAAGATAGCTCTTTCAACTCGATGCTGTCGGCCATTCTCGTTACGTACGGAGCTAACAAATTCATGCGTGGAGTTCAGAGTGCCGTTTTAACGTGTTTTTAGTCTTTTATACTTGGAACCAAGCTAAATCATCATCACGAAGTCATCATGGGCAAGGAGAAAAAGGTAGGATATAATTTATTTATAAAGAATTAATTTAATCGCGTTATCTGATAACCCTTCCTTGAATTGCGTGTGTGTAGTAATTTTCGATAGCTTGAAAGTGTCATGTAACCTAACCCTAATTTTTCAGAGCAAATCTTCAAAAAACCCTTACTCTATAGCAGATTTGCAAAAAGCAGTAGATGAAGTGAACAATAGAGAAGAAATTGTAACACAAAATGCAACAGATAAAGAAGATCCATTAATTTTTATAGAATCAAATTCAAATTCAAATGTTCTAAATCTGAATACAATATAAAGAGCTTTACAACTTTTGGTTGCGTGTATGCAAGAAGTTAATAAGTCGACACTTTTCTTACGCTATCGAGAACCGGGTCAACTACCTTATATAATATCGGCGAGCTTGATATTTTTTTCTAGATTATAACTTTCATATTTGTATTTGTAAACATTTTTTTTAAACTCTGAACGAATATAAATATTTTATGCGAATAAGCCACCATACATCGAAGTACATAGCCTTTAAAGAAGTTATTCTCCAATTAAAAATTCGTTCTCTCAAGTAAGTGTTGACAAAAAAAAAAAAAAAAAAAAAACTATTTGCACATAATGCATTGAAGAAAATCGGAGTAATATTACGCTTGTGGTTTGTAAAAAAAACACTAACTAATACTCCACAAAGAGATTTATTAATCACGCTTTTTTAAATATACATAAAACGGAGAAAAAGCATGAGAATGAGAGAGAGAGAGAGAGAGAGAGAGAGAGAGAGAGAAAGAGAGAGAGTGAGTAAGAGAAAAAGCGAGTGAAGCAAGAGCCGGCCAAAGGAAGGAAAAGAGGCGCATAGCAGACGGAGCAAAGGATGGCTGCCGCGAGAGAGGAAGTGAAACCTCTTTCTCTCTTCCACTCCCGTGGTTCTGTCGCGCGCGCGCGCTCGAACCACGACCTCGACGGAGCCGTCAGCGGCGGCGGCGGCGGCGGCAGCAGCAGCCAGAAAGAGAGAGAAAGAGCACACGCCTCTGCTCCTGGCGCGTAACTCGCGAGCACCGCATCGTTTTCGCCTCTCTCTCTCTCTCTCCCTCTCTGACGCGAGTCTACACACATAGCACAACTGGTTTTCGTCAAAATTCTCGTACGCATAAATGTGCACTCGCCTATATCGTAAGGTGTACAAAAACAATGTACGCGTGTGCCGAGGTACCCGCGCTGAATCCCACATGATGCCCATCGAGAAATCATTTTAAACGCCGCGGGAGCCGAATAACTTGAATTTTAAGGCAGTTGAGCAGGCGAATTTTCGGTAATGTAGCGATGCGCCTGATTTAAAGTGTCACGTGACAACGTTGTACAGTACGGTGACCGCCAACCGCCGAATAGCGAGACTCTTCGAAAATGTAAACAATAAGACGTGTGAACGGTATTTTTCGGAGTATTATGACTGGTACAGCGAAAAATAGTTACGTTTATAGCCTACGAATCTTTTTTTTTTTGCTTCTTAGAACAAGCTGCAGTAATCACGAAAATTCGAGCGCTTCGAAACTTTTGCTGAACTCATTAAACGAGTTCAATAACCCTGGGTGGTCCACGATATTCTCCCACCATTCGCAAACATTTTTTAAATTAATCTATGCAATTTAAGGGCCTTATACACCTAAATCTAGCCATACCATTTATAAACACATGATTAAAGTCTAATTTCCAAAAATATATATGTATACATCTCGAGTCAGGTGAAAGAGAGAGACAAAAAAAGCGTCTGATATCAATATATCTATAGAGTGTACGCTGAAAAGACGCGACGCGTGTCCGGAACGCGTCGTATCTGGGAGGCCTCCAACTATACGAGGTTATGTCGTCTGATTTTATTGCTATTCCTCGGTCCGCGAGACACAGAGACTCACACAGGCAGTTCTGATGATCACGCGTGTGCACGCGCGTACATAGACGCTCCTCGTGCATGTGTATATACACGCGTATGTTCACTGACTCAAGCACAGGCACTAGTGCAATAATAACACCGCACACGCACTCTCTCGTCACGCATACACGGATAGACACCCGCACGGGAACGACGTAAACAAACACTCGCGTATGTGTGTATACACTCCATTTCGTTTGCCCTCTCTCTCCCTACTTCTCTTTCTCTCGCGCGCGCGGGCTCTATCTTCTCTGTCTGTCTCTCTCTCTCTCTCTCTTTTCCGTCGGCAACGACGCTCCGAAATACACCGTGAGAGAGCACAGCGTCGTCTACACGTAAACACACTAACCCGTACGTAGATATCTGTCTCTCATCTCTTATCCTCTATTATATGTACATATATACATATATCCTGGCGGTCACTGTGCACAGAGCACCGCGTCCATCATTTTTGCACCTTTTCGGCGACTCCGAATAATACATACATACTGCACACACGCTGCGGGCGTGTTTACAACACAAGCCTCTCTCTATCTCTCTCGCTCTCGCGGTGCCGTCCCCCTATATAGGTTAGGTTTACGCAGCCACCCAAACATCTACTTCTCTCTCTCTCTCTCTCTCTCTCTCTCTCTCTCTCTATCTCTCTCTCTGTCTCTGTGTCGCTGACTCCGAAACCTATACTGCTACAATAGCACAGCTCCGAAGAACACTGATAAGGTGTAGCAACTTATACGAGCGTTGCAAACGAAAAAAAATCTACACACGCGCATATACAAATATATATCTGTATATATATGAATATACACATCGTGGGAGAGGGAGAGACGAGAAAGAGAGGCAGACAGGGAGACTCACGCACAGTGTATATATATACGAGACAGAGGCAGACGGATTCCCGCACGAGTCGCGGCGCACAACTTGTTTACTAGAACGCGTTCGGCACGCCGCCGCCACCGCCGCCGCTACTGCCGCCGCACCCTCCCTGCCCCGCCCGTCTCTCTTTACCCCCCTCACACGCTCCGTTCGCGAAGTCTCTATATACCGGGTCCCTCCCCACCAGACATCCTCGTGTCCCTACTCGCGCGCCCGCTCTTTTCCCCGGCCGGTACCGTGGTAGTGGTAGCAGTCGTCGTCTTCGTCGTCGTCGTCGCCGTCGCCGCCGCCGCCGCCGCCACTGTTGTCGCTGGTGTATATAGTAGTGGTAGTTCGCGCCCCTCGATCGCTGCTCTCTTGCGCGCCTCTTTTACACTGTGTGTTAAATACACCGGGCGTTAGAAGCTGCTCTCCTCTCTCGATGGAGAGAGAGAGAGAGAAAGAGAGATCCGATGTTTTGGGTTGACGTCGACGCGCCGCTTCTTTTTTTCAGATTTGAGTTTAGCTTCCCCCCCTCTCTCTCTCTCTCTCCTCCGTTCTCCTTTTTTTCGGATGCTTATGTATACATATATGGGCGGGTTGAAGGTGTTTTGGAGTTCGCGAGAATGAATGCGAGAGTTTCGGGGTGTGGTACACAAGAGTTGGTTGGCACTGAATGAACGTGTTTGAGCTCTTTACAGAGTGTGTTTTGATAAATGAGAGGTGCATATCGTCTTCCAGAGTTCTGAGCGACGTTTTTTTTGGTGTTTCTCGAAATAGTCGGTATCGAATGTGTGTCTTGATTACGGCGATAGAAAAAAGAAAACCGAGCAAGAGCTTAAAATGATATGGAAAGGCGTTTAGGTATGACGCATTCGCGGGTACTACGAATTTCACATCGACTGATGCTCCAATGTGCAGTTATTTATTATCCTATGTGTAATACTTACTCCGAATTGGCAATTGTGCAAATTCAATATGACTAACGCATTGAATAGTACTGACAATTTTTAATTTTAAAAATAATTAATATTATTTAAAGTGTACAGGTAGTATCAACATTGGCAGATTCGCTTAATGTACAATGAATTATATCGATATTTACTTGAGACTCGGTGGATTGAGTGTTTACTTTTGCTATTTGTGTGTATAGCCAAGTTAAAGAAAAGTTGAATGGTCGCGCTGTAGGTATCCAATAACCACAATATCAGTGGAAATAAAATTCAACTTTTATTAATACCGACTACTAAAAAATTATACTTATTTATTTTTAGAATGAGTCTTTTTTCAACGAACTGTTATACTCAGAAAAGTGAAAGTAATTTTAGGATTGGAGTGTCTACTTCGTAAAGAAAGTTGATCGATCGTACTAATGAATAACCAAATGTTACAACTGAACGACTACTTTAAGTGAATTAAATATAGCTGGTGTGTCATGATAAGTTTGGTAGCTTGGTATCGCGATGAGTTTTGAAGGGTATCTGCGATCCCAGCCTTTTTAAAAACCGGATATTATACGCTTTGATAGCCGTTATCAATTTCAAAACTTTGTTATCGTCTTGAGTAAACAAAATTGTCATTCATTCATAAATATTGGTCAGTCGATGCTTGATGGGATACTATTACGTTATCCTATACCGGATTTTTCCTTCTTTAATAAATTTAACAGCTGATTGCTCAAACCCGTTTTCTCACACGAATATTGAGTGTTCAATATTCAATTGGTTTTTGCTCTAAATATTCGAAAAAAGATGTCACAATTTGAAAAATGAATCAAAAATCATCAATGCTATTATCGCGTGTGAATGCACACGTCACAATTTCGTCGTTACGGAATATAGACTGTTTAAGATTTATTTGAGAATTTCAGGAATGCGCAATTTCTAGTCAAACATATAGCAATTGTTTCCCTCGATCAAAGTTGTTTTTTAGTTCCAGGCAAATGAAGCGGGAAAACAAGTTTTTCGATGGGCCTGTAATTGAAACATTTTGCCACGAAACGTGTATTATAAACACGAGGACAGCAATTACAATGTGCTTTTCGAAATTGAGAAATTGATTTTTGTGCAACGACCGAGCGACAAGAGTGTTTAATGTCGTTGAAACGACGAGTTTGCAAGATTTTTCGAATCACGGGGTCCCGCAAATTGCTGGTGTCGCTCATTGAGATCGATGCGATTCTCAAAATGCTCCCTCATTACACCAAATGGCTCGCTCATTACACGAAAGTCTTTTTTATTCTCTGGCGGGCAAAAAAACTTCCACTTTACAAATCACGCCAATTCAAGCTACATTGGGGGGCGTAGTAATGAAAAGCACCGAGTGCCCGCGTCGACGAAAACAAACATTATAATTCGGAATTTTTGCAATGATCGTAAAGAGGAAAAATAACGTTTCGAAAGCGAAGAAAGAAAATCGAATAGTTATAAAAGAAAGAGGAGAGAGCTCGAGCTTCTTTTGTGCAAACACAAATCCAACGTTAGCTCCGCCGAATAAATATAAACTACTGCGCGCGCGCGCGCGCCCACATTAAAGCACCTTGATAGTGTAGAAGGGTTATAAAGCCCGAGAGAGAGAGAGAGAGAGGGAGCAAAAGCAAGACGGAAAAGGCGCGAGTAGCTCGCGCGCGCACCGCCGCCGCCGTCGAGCAAAACAAGAGTCTGCGCGTCGACCGACTGCGCATCTTCCGGGCCATGTCTTCTCGCTTTTTCCACGTATATATATGTACCCCTCGAGCGCAGAGAGAAACCACTGTACTTGTAATAATAATGTGTTCGTGTGTCGCTTAAACGCACTATACACGCAACGAACATGACGCGTGTACGTGTCCAAGGCATGAGAGACAGTGAGATAAAGAGAGAGAGATATATGTGCTTAAGAAAGCTCTCGGAATAGTTCCCAAGTCAAAACAGCCGCGGCAGCTAAGATGGTGCAGCTAATAAAAATGTGTAATTGCCGATGAAAATATTGTTTTGACTTGGTTGTAAGGCTCGTTTAGAGTTTCATTTCGATATGCCAAGATTATTTATCGAGTTCTCTCTCGACTTCTGTCTTTCTATACTACTCCTCCGTCTCTCTTGGTATATAAGCACACTCGTCGAGCTCGTGCATTGCCGGGGCCTTTAACTCACTTAAAGAGAAGTTATCGCTTGTTTATTTATGTTAACTCGCACGCGATGGTACTGAACTATTATAATGAAGTCGAGGTTCTTAGTATACATGAGCGCCTGAATTCAAGTGACTTATGAATCGGTAATATTCAAAGTGTTTGTCAAATAATAAACAATGACGATGCTGAATTTGCGTGAACTCGGTGATGAGGAATTTTAGAATTCGGTCACGTCTGCGAAGCTTCGAGAAATTGCCATGTTTGGAAATTTTGATGAAATTTAGCGCAATGGAAATTATTTGGCAACAAATGTAATTAACGGTATGACGCAAATATGTTTTCGTACTTTGAATAAACATTAATTTTTAGGTAAATGCAATTTATGGTAATTATTGTAACAAATTAAATTAGATTATTATGAAAAATTATGGCCGCAGCTGATGTAATAATCTGCATACAATTAAATCTTTCATTAAGTTAATTATAAAAGCAGTTTTTGCTTCGTGTATCAATTTTTAATTACATAATAAAATATTAATTTAAAGCTCGTCGAGGCTCGATTATTTTATAAATCGTCTATTACACTACTAGTCAGTCGATAGTTCCACTTGTATGTTCTATATACTGTGAATAGTTAACCTATAAAGATCGTAGAGAAAGTAGATCACTAGATGTGTTTCGATTAACTCATTCTATTGGAATTCGCTGTTTAAATTTTAATTGAGATATGCGAGTTCGATCCATGAATTCGTGCTTATCACCCAAGTATTTTATAATTGAAATAATTACAAATAATTATAAAGTCAAATACGTGCACTTATCAAGTTTCAATAACATTGAAGGTTTCATAGGTCTATAATGTTGCCAAATGTCGTCATGCGAATGTGCGAGAGATCATTTTTCAAAGTGTAATAAATTATTCCTTATTTGGTAAATAGTTCTTTAAAATATATACTTAGTGAATTTAAGAAATTTTTGAACAATTATTTTTCTTATTTATTTCAAAAACCTTCATTATTTAATAAAACAATTGTAATCTATTTTTCTAAATAATTATCAATGCAATTATTTAAAAAAATTGATTTTAAAAAAAGTTATCAGTCCTAAGTAAATCATTTGAATATGTTTTACAGTTCAATAGATCCAAAAAAACCGAAAAGAACATAAATACACATTAAAATCCAAGCAGCTATAGAGCACATGATTAGAAACTATGTGTTAATAAAACGCACCGAAGCGTAGAACAGTGAGAAATCTAGTACAAATCAATAAACTGGTTCATTTCGTAAAAAAAAAAAACGAACTGTATACACATTGATACATTCAATAACGGAGCGGCGTCGCGGCGCATTTGTTTACATAAACACGTTGCACGAGTAAGGTCAACGACCCGATAAAAATAAAAAATTCCTGGCATTCCAGGGCACATTGAGCGGCTTTTCAGTGAAAAACAGGGCGCACAGGTGCAGCCTTCGGTCGAAAAACTCGAACGCACATCATTCCGATCGGGATGGAATAACGAAGCCCCATTATCATAAAAACGCACCGGGGCACTATACCACGCTCCGTGTATACACACGCACACGTAGGTCCAAGCACGCGCACGCATTCCAGCCAAGAAAATATACTGTGCATATACACACACTCATACATACTCGCGAGTTCGGGACGAACTTTCGCCCGTATAATTCCCAGGCTCAATGAAAACAAAAAAGCCGCACGAACGAACGAAAAAAAACGGCGAGGAAAAATCGAAAAAACAGAATATCGGAGCCTCGAAAAAGGAGAAAAAAAAAGAGCGTCAGAGACAGCAGCGTGTATATTCATTTATATACGAAAACACACTACCTATACCCACCGCTCTATAAAACGAGAAAGAGAGAATAAGAGAGAGCGCTTAAAAAACTCAAAGGAGAGATAGAGGGAGGGAGGGAGGGAGGGAGGGAGGGAGAGAGAGAGAGAGAGAGGAAAAACGGCGTCCGTCGTGGTGGGAGAGCGAGACGGGGAATGTGTTGTGTGTGCGCACGCGCATTCGCCTTCTACAATCTCCATCCTTGTTTAACCCAGAGCGCGCCGCGCCGATGTATATACGGATGTATGCGTGTGTGCACGTTGGCGCGAGGAGAGAGAGAGGGAGAGAGACAGACTTGTGTATATCTCCGGGATCCTCATCTTCTCGGCCCGCGCCCTTTGCCACCGCTGCCGCTGCTTTCGCCGCATTCTCGAGAAGGGAGAGGAAGAGGGAGAGAGACGGAGAAAAGCACGTACATAGAGACGCACGCGCACTACAATATACACACGCTCTCTCACGCACAGGGCACACCGCCGCGCCAATACGGATAATATTGGGTGTGTGTATACACACGAGCTACTCATTCATGTAAGGACTCATTTTCGAAAATGCGTCCGCATACGGCTTGGAGAATATCAAAGAAGCATTAAATCACTTCGATTGCTAGGGCTTTCTCTCTCTCTCTCTCTCGGTCACTTGAAACATTCGCAAGACAACGGCGAGCCCCCGAAGGACTTGTTGAGAAAAGGGCTTCGTATAAATACACACACAGACGGCGTGGAAAGTGAGAGCTTGGCTAGAACTCTTTGAGGTTATGAATCGCGTGTGTTGTTGACAACTTGTTATGGCGAGAGCCATACACAGTACGTTGTCCTCGTCGTCCTAGTAGTCGTTCTAATCGGCCGTCCCTCTCCCAGCCTCATTATCGTTAATAATATCGCGTGCCGCGAAGACGACATACTGGTACACACATTTAAGAGTGCTCCTCGGTGCGATTGACGCGCCATCTGCAGTTCAAAGTCTATTTTTATTAATTTCGCCTATTTAACGAATTTAAAAGTTAATAACAAAGTTTCGGCATCTATAATAGGTATTCAAGATTATTTTGCAAAAGGTTTCATGAACTTAACTGAAGAAACAAAGCAACGATCTCGTAAGAACTGCACGAGAATTTTTGAATTGATCTACTCAGCAACTTCTATTTCACTTACAAGATCGTTGCATTGTTTATGATTATGCAGTTAAATCCATGAAACAATTTGTAAACTTTTAAATGCGTCAAATAGCCAAAATTAATAAAAATACATTTTAAATGGTAGGCGACGCTCCGATTGCAATGAGGAACACTTTTAATACTTTCAATACTCGCATACACTTGTATATATTTAAACACTCTTGCACACATACATCGGAGTTCGGAGTCGTTCACGCGCATATGTACACAAACAAACGCGGGCAAGAGAGAGAGAGAAAGATAGAGACGTGGAAGGGACGTGCGGCGCGCGAGTTTTTCCTCCTCCGGCCTTCTCTCCACCTCCTCCTCCTCGTTATACGCGTAATGTATCTGTGCCTGTATGTCTGTGTGTATATGCCGTTGTGGTGGTGCTGGTAGTCGGCGAAAACAACTCGTGTCGCGGCGCTTAAGCCGTGCTATAATATAACGTGCGTCCGCGTTCGCTACGCGCCTCACACCACACACACACACACACATATACGTACATATATATATATATATATATAAGCCGAACGATTCGGGAAGAGCGCGACGCACGAGAGAAAAACACTAGTATATACGTACATCTATTTGTATTTGTATATCTATATACACGAGGTTACACTCATATATATAGAGACAGCCGCCAAGCGCGACACACGCTCGTGCCCTCGGCGGACGACGCACTTTTGGTAACACTGGCACTCTCCAATGTGTGTGTATCGTTACGTATATATCTATGGCCTATAACATTATACACACACTGTACACGCATGCATCTGCATATATACGAGAACGAGACACTCGCGCAAAAACACTTTACGGTCACATGCGTGTGTGTTTATATCGTCAATACTCAATGGGTTGTGAGAGAAACACACACGCGAGGTTATAATATTGTAACAACACGCCGCCGCCGCGCGGCCAGCCCGAGACAGCGTTTTCGCCGCACACTATATATACGTATTGGCCCGTGTTGTGCCCTATTATATATATCTTTTTGCGCACAACAACCCACGGGCGACGTCGAGGCAGCTAAAACTACACACACACATACACATACACCACTCACTGGTTCTCTCTCTCGCTAGTCGCTCCGGTTTCTCCGAAATCTGTTTTCGATGTTTTGTATACACCAAATCCACGATGTGTATATACATACATGTACATGTGGTATAGGATTGAATTTGAATAGCACACACTCGGTCACACTCACACACACACGCGGGGCGCGAGCGCGCGGGCCAGAGAGAGATACACACGGGAAACGGAGTCGACTCGGGGAGAGAATCGCGGACGATAGGTATGCGGCGCATACGTTCACGAAACGAGCGTCGCGCAAGACTGACGTGCGGCGCCCCCGGTAAGCCGATGCTTGGCTATAACTACTATATACACTCGAGCGCTCGCGCTCTCTCTCTCTTTCTCGCGCTCACTCTCTTTCTCTCTCTCTCTCTTTCTCCGTGTTGTGCCTGCGCGCTATGCTCGGCTGCCCGTTTCTCGGAAAATTCCGGGGCGGTTCGTCGCTCGGCCGAGCGGTTCAGCGGCACTTGAGCGACATCTCGTGTCGGTTATAAGCGTAGGCGACCGGTGGAGTCGGTAAGGGAGGAATCGCCCAAAGGTAATTGCGAGCCAGGCGGATCGATTATCGCGCGTGGGGTCGTGGGAGACGGCTTTGTATGCGTGCTACGTGTTACACACACACACACACACGCACACATATGTATATATATAGGACGGCACAACAAACCATCATGAGATCGAGAGAGAGAGAGGACTGCGACTGCCGGCGTGGTCTGCGCGTGCGTTTGTTTACGGCCCCGGGGAAAACGCGAGTGGCGCGCTGCTGTTTTCTCTCTCTCTCTCTCTCTCTCTCTCGCGTCTTTTGCGTCGTTGTTACACAGGACTTGCGGAGTGTATATGTACTTAATACTCGCTATTGCGCATTCGAGATCAATGGACGCAAATGGATGTGTGTTGGGAGATCGTTCGATTACGGACTGATGAAGCTTGATTAGTATATAAGCTTGCTGTGCATGTACGCGATAACTATTGGGCATATTGACGATATTTAATGGGTTTATCAAAAAATTTGCTTTGTGCTCGGAAACCAGAATTTCGCTAACTTTCTCAGCGGATAACGAGTTTACGAATTTTTTTAATAAAAAGTTAATCGATAATATTTTGTACATACTTACAAGAATAGATATTTTTTATCCTATTTTTTGTTAAAAAAAGAACTAATATTTTAAAATTGGGCTTATTAGATTCCGTAGACTTATTATTTCTTTATTTTATAAATGAAGTACTTAAAAATGATTTTGTACACTCTAATCGAACATTAATAAATTAGTATTTGTTAAGTAAATCTAAAAAATTATAGTATTTATTCGAGGCTTAAATTTGCATAATTTAAAGTTCTCGATTTCATTAAAGCTATACTAATTACATTAACGAACGAAGTACCGCAAAATTATAATCTTTTTTATTAGTTTGTGACCTTCTATTTACAAAATAAAATATCATGTGACACACTTATTAGTCATAATTTATTCATTGAACCTTACTGTTTATTTATATTTATAGATACCAACCTGTATTGAATAATTTAAGATTTGCATTCTGATCACGTTATCTTATTTTCATTACACCTTAATCAAATATTATTTAAAAATTTTAAGAAATAACCTTTTGAAGAAATTTCTATCAGAGTTCGACTGGTACTATACTGAAAGATGCTTTATTGGTTTTGGGTATACTTACTATACCGAAATACTTTCTGTCATTAATTTCATTCTTCCATAAATAATCACTGATCAGACAAATTTTATATAATCAGTTTTGAGATAATTTTTGAGTGAATAGATTTGAATGAAAAGATAAATTTCACAATTGAATCTCTTTTGAAACTGTTGTAGATATACGAGCTTGGGCTATATCATATCGCACATCAAAAATATTGAATTATTATTTTAATAAACTCTTAAGTCAGATCATTAAATTACATTTTACCTTTCATGAGCATTATATCATTATGTACACTATATCTAATTATAGCCACAAGATTGAATCAGCAGCTGTAATTTAATTAATTTTAATGAATCGCTTTTCGCGATAAAAATCTACACCTCCGTTTCCGAAGGGTTCTAAGCAGTTTTACAGTTACCTCGCATTTAACCGACTGTTGCAGCATAGCTACTATAGGAAATCCATTTTAAATTCTTTAGCAATCATTTATACATTTATAGTACCCAATTTAAACGGACTCCGATCATTATTTTTAATCGAACATGTGTTACGAACGCAGCTTAATTCCAGCTGCCTCGACTTACTTTTCCTTAAAATAAATTGTAAAATTAATAATAACAAACGAGTCGATTAATACATTTAACCTGTATATCAATAACGACGTATTTATTTATTTTAATACTAGTTTATTTTTGAAACATGCCTTGATATTTAAGTACAGCATGGAGTTTGAGAATATAACAGTTATAAAGCATTTATAAAATGTGATGCAAATAGTTATAATTTACTCTGCTTTCGGAAATCTGATAAAATATTATCTTACCATTCGATATACATTTATTCATATATTGTTGGACAGTCTTTAGATAATTTCACACACAATTACAGCCATCGAAATCGCTTACTAGATTCTATCTAGTTATTAGTTCTACAATACCTTGTTATAACTATTTTGCTTTAAGGGAAAAGTAAAGGGGAACTTGCTCCAAAATCTACTATAATTTTTTGCTACTTTTAAATTTATCAAGACTCTATCATAAAAATCCTAAAAGTTACTTTACAATGCTAAAGTTGTTTGACTTTTAATAAAACGGCTTACAGTAAACTTTTGGCAGTATTATTTGGGTGAATATCTTAATTTATAAGTTATGAGTGTACAAATAATTTTAGCCATTGCATGTGATTGTTAATAATCCAAATGGTTGATATACTCATGCAATAAGTACGTATCGTTTATTCATAAAATCATGATATATACCTAGTTTAATAATCATTACAATTTAAAATATCATATTTCGATGTTTTTCTCAAGATTCGTCTTATTAATCCTTTCATAGTACAATAACCGCAAAACAGTAACTAATAAACCTGCATTTTCATATACATACGTCGAGTACACGCAAAGCAACGTTTTATAAGAGCGTAAAGATAAAAATGGTCGTACACGACATAGATTCCTATTCGTTTCTGGATGAGCGATATCTCATATAAATATACAAAAGTCATCGATGCTTAATCATAGAGCGTAAATATAAATTTATATGTAAAACGAGTATGTGTGAGTGCGTGATGCGGGCGCGCGACCATCGTAAACGTCCAAGACGTTTGTAAACAGCCGGTGCAGCTTGGCGAACACGGTTATTATGCGCTTGCGGATGGTTGCGAACAGCTGAAATCGGCCCGATCAATTGGAGATGCATCGCGACACCAATGACAGAGTGATGAGTCCGAGGGCCATCGACACTGCGCAGACCGCTGCCAGCGTGTCCCGATTGTAATTAGGACAGAGCTCCTTATCGAGGCATCTCCTGCAATCAAAATATGCGCACGTGTGTGTTGGGCCTCACGTTTCTTTGCGATTTGGAATTTTAATTCCTCCTCGATTGGGTTATTATCTTTACTCGAGGAAATTATGAATTAAGAAGTGAATTTGCTTTTGATATTTTTCCTGTTGGGTGACTGGATGGTTAACTTTCAGATATGAAATATATACGTATAAATCAAATAAATTAAGTGCAGTCCAAATAATCAGGAATCATAACTTTGACCGAAGATTAATATCTACAGAAAATTATATAACTTCAGGCAATGAAAAGATTTGATCAAAATAATCTATTTTTGATGGCAGTATGAAACAATATTATAAAATGTTTTTATTCAAATAAATAAATATTAGTGTGTAAAAGACAATCTTAACAATCTTAAATTGATCGATTCAAATTATTGATGTTGTCGTTCATAATATTATCTTTAGTCGTCATTATAAATTCTGTTTATTGCAAAGTTAAAAAGGTAATAAAATTTAAATTTGATATAATTATTACGACATCATAAAAAGATCATTTACAAACGGGTTACTTTAATCTTGATTATCGTGTCAAATTAGGACTTATAAGATAATTTCCATAGAGATTATAAGATAATTTCTTTTTTTTTGCACCATTCTCGTGTATTGTAGGTGCTGACAAGATCGCAAAGCTTATAATTTTTCAAAAATATCATATTTCAGCTTACATTAGAATAAGTTTCACGCAAATGTAGCCAAGCATTTCACATGTCCATCATCGATGTGGCAGAGATTTTTTTTGTATTCTCAGGCCTAAGTTGTGTAAGCTCTCGAAATAGCTTGCTCTACAGAGATATAGTATAGCTTGGCTACAGTGTCTATATTTTTCTTTATTCATCGATATTTGCTCAATTATTATTAATCATTTACTCTATTAAGTTTTCTTTGCATATTAAACTATTGAATATATCCATCGCTATAAATATCATAAAATTTAATGAAGACGAAATAAACTACAGTGGAATAAACCAACTGCAGTAGCTCTACACGTATTTATGCAATGAACACTGAAAGCTCGCGCATTAAAATGCTACCGAACGAGTTTTATTCTTTGTAAGTAATAAAATATGACTCCATCGTAGAATTTAATTTCCAGTGCACCTATATTGAATTTTATCTTTGAATCGCTAAATACTCGAGCTGCGCAACAACTGTTAAATTGGACATTTAACAAACTATTATTTTCTCAAGAGCTTGAAATTTCTCGATACATCACCAAGATTGAATCTATAGGTGCAGATCCATCATCAGCTAGCCGCCGTTTCCCATCGGCGCGATCAACAAAGCCAAGGGGACCGCCGAGGCTCAACGTGACCTTTGCTCTCCGGCTGCACTTACCATCTCTCGATGACGATGACGACGAGTCCCGTGACGACCTTATCCAGGAACGTCACGATCGAGTAAACGAGGGCGCTGCTCTCGGTCCTGGGCCCGATAAGTTCCGCCGTTATGCTCAGCGCCGTGACCATGGTAATTGAGCTTCCGGCCCCGATCAAGACGGCCACCGAGTACATTACCGCCGAGCTGCTTCCGGCGAATTCCGCGACCGCCGCCGCGAGTATGCCGATCAGGCTGCCCAGTAGGTAACAGACCTGCAATCACAACGCCACACCACCTCTTCGGTATATATCTGCGCGTACATGCACATCGCCCATACATATATATATATATTATACGAGTGCGGTAGAGTGCGTGTGCGGCTGGAAAGGGAATCGTTCGTCGAGTGCAGGCTCTTTAAAGAGAAAACTACGAGCCAAGGAACGCAACGACACCGTAAATAATATAGACGCTCGCGCTTCTTGGACCTAGCTCTTCCCCTTGCTGCACTTTCTCTCTCTACTCTACTCTACACTGCAACAACTTAAGTAATTCTAGACTTAATTTATTTTCCCACTACATGATACGTATATATATATGTATATATAGCTTTGTTATTTCTATAGTATATTGTAAACGTTGATTTTGGATTTTGAACAAAACTACGTGGCAACATTAAAGTTATACTTCAATAATTTTAATAAAGGTTTGCAAATGCCGCGTTTATCTTTATTTTAGAATGTATTAAAATAAGCATTACTGTAACATATTACAGCAATGTTTTGGTGTTTGCAATCCGAAAATGCACTTGTTGCGTCATGAAACATGGTACGAAAACTTCAGTCTGGCTTCATTTACTACTTTGCGTAAACTTCTAAAATTGTAATACACTCTTATATGTACACTTTGGCCAGGACGCTCACCAAACACTTACAAACTCCCTTCAAACATCATTCACCGCCCACACGGTACACTTCGAATAAAACGTTTCTCATTATCCGTAACATCAACATCCCACACCCTCGTCTTGTATACAGTGTCGGACGAGCGTGGATTTCCGGAAAAAGCATCTTTTTTTTTTTTGTATTAACTTTCAAGAAGCCGGGAGTGAGAGATAGACAGACAGAGAGCGAGAGAGAGAGAGAGAGGGAGTGAGAAACTCATTAAGTACATCTCGGAAAGCAAGTATATAAGCGCGGGCAACAGACTTTGAGTCGGGCGCACTCGTCATTTCGAACGCGTAAAGTGTCGCGACACAGTGTGCTCGCACAGGCATTCTTCGCCAAGTGAGTTGTTCCTCGTAATAACGAACGCCGCGGCGGCGATAACGAAAGGGAAATCGAGCGTTCAAAGTGAATCCTAAAAATAATCGTATAACTTCACGGCTGAAGTCAGTTGGGAATGCGCGCGTGCCGACTGAAAATGGAAGCAAAACGTCTCGCCGGCAAGAGGGAACGAACCGAACGCACGCCCGACTCCCCCATCGTCGTATATAAAACTCCGTTAATGCAGGCGCAGCCGTTGCGGCGACGAATTTAAAGCGCGTGCCTGCACAGGAAGCCCGACTCGATCTAAAAATATATGTAAGCCGCGCGACGGTTGCGCCAAAGGAAACTGCACCAAACACGCCTCGATGACTCTCGACTTCCCCAACTTTCCATACTTCTCTCTCTCTCTCTCTCTCTCTCTCTCTCTCTCTCTATCTTCTATTTTCGAAGCTGCACTCTGTATAGCGTCGTCTCGCTCTCTGTCTCTCACTTTCTCGCGGCCGCCGCACACCATCCCTTATTTACTTCGCTCGCTTCGCGCACTTCGCACTTGCCGCGACTCACTTCGACGCTTTCGTCCGGCGGCCGCGGTGCGGACGTTAACTCGATCTTCTTAAAGTGGCCGCGCCGCCCGCGCTATATAAGTACTAGGCAGAGGAGTTGAGCGACCGAACGCGGACCGGAACTCGAGCGAGCATTATAAACGTCGCTTATCGGCATTGCCGCATCCACCAACCGGCTATTATATCGTCTCATGCTTATTCCGTCGCTATATACCCTCGCTCTTTCGAGACTCCGCAGCGAAGACTTGCAAAGTGGCACTTTGTTTGCTGTTGATGTACAATTGTATCGCGCATGTAGGTTTGGAAAGAAAAGGATAATTACTATATATGTAAATGATGCGCAGATAAAGATGTATGACAAGTACCGAAGAAGAAAGTGAACTTTTGTTGTACCTCAACGAGTTATTAAATGTTATATTGAATAAGTTCCCGTGGCAGCTAATATCTTCCGCTTAATTCGAAACGATAAAATTCCAAAATAGAGATGAAACGGCCGATTATGTGTACCAGCAGTGCGATGCACCATGAAACCGCATCTTGCGACGATTTAAACGCGATAACAATTATTAAGCCGCGATGATGAGGTGAGCTGCGCTCGCTGATTTGATAGTAAAAATTCTTAAATGGCGCCGTTAGTTAAGTATAAAGAAATCGTAGACGCGGCGCGTTGATGCAACCTTGTTTTACTTTAGATATTATACGTACACCGTACGTATGTATTCGTTTAATCTCGAGAGCCTCGAGTCAGCGAAAAGTGTTGAGAGCTGCATAGGCTGAGATGATCGGGTATGTGTTAATGACCTCTTGAGAACAGTGAATGACCTCGTCACTTTGACGTAACAGAGAAGGAAAACGAGTCACACTCGAATATGGAGTTGTCGAAAGTTACAGATTTGCATATTTAATTTAAATTAAATTTCGAATAGGATTTAGTACAGAGTCTGATATGGCAGCAAAATTTTAATGACTACATATTGAAAATTCCAGTATCTCAAATTTTCGATACGTATAATTCCAAATATGCACGATAACTCGTCTATAATACAATACATTGTACTGTATCACTTGAAATTTAATGATATAATTATCGGGACAATATATTATCGTTTACAACTGCAGACAATCCCAAACCGAATATTAATAAAAGAATTAATTTAATGGCTGTTATATTAGTGGATTGAAATTACCACAAGAAAATTATATTATTATTATATTTAAAATTGTGAAATTCTAGGTATCGCGATTAAGAAAAAGTAAGCCGACGGGAGATAATTCACACGAGCGCAGGGCGGATGAAGTAGGAAAATAGTGCGAATATTTCACATCCTCTTAAGCAGAACTGACTATCAAGCATTATGCATAGTACGATAAGTGTACTCTTGAAAAGTTTGTACAACTAATCTAGACTATATTTAAAGATGAATAAATAATTTTTAAATTAAATACGATATTCAAATATTAAAAAAAGAAAAAGAAGTATTCATATATAAATTCTTCAATGTGCAGTGTTGATCACAATCCTATAATTTTTGGTCCAGTGATAAAACAATCCGGTATATATACGTATATATCTGTAACTAAATCATAATAAATGAGACCGTGTAACGATACTCGCAACCCTCCTTATAATTGTTCGACGAAAATCAGGATTCCGTTATAAATACTTATACACTCTTCTCATCGAAAATCCATTTTCATTAATTTATCAAAAGAAGCTTCAGCTTATGGAAAAGCAGCTCATCGCTCTGGAAACGTCGTTAAAGGCCTTTTAAAATCTCATCAAAATTCATTTAAGTAATGGATTACTCCTCCCATCGGTCGTTCGCAACCCATTACATATACACTGCTGCAGTTATCCGTGTACACCACCCACTGCATACAGACACAAGCGAACATACCGAATGTATACGCATTTACAGACCGAAAACTTAACGCCGAGCAGAGCCAACGCCAGAATTTTTCTCCAACGTCGAACCATATCCCCCCGCCCCAAAAAAAAAAAAAAAAACCCACTTCCGACGATCTTTCCATCCCGCGCTTAAGCATACACTCTTATACGCGTTTCCCTGAAACGCCACGAGGAACTTCTATGTACTTAACTCGCGATCCCTTTCCCTCTTCCTCCCAAGCTTGTTCGACGCGCGCCTCGCGCTCATTGCCGACGCGTCGGGGCAGCGGCAACGGCAGCACGCGTTTCCGGAATTCAAAATTAATTGCGGCGAGCTATAAATAGCACTCGGGACCGCGCTCGCGTTGCGATTTAATTGGCCGCGCACTGTGTCCGTGTCTGTGTGTCTGTGTCTGTGTGAGCGCCGCACCAGCGGCCGCCCCAGGTGTATAATTAATAGAGGAGCGCGCGAGCGAGCAGTTTGTATGGGTATAAGCGCATCCTCGGCAAGGAGAGGCCTCCCCACCTTCGTGCCACTTTAATGCCGCACTCGCGTCCCGCCAGTTGTGTCTATACGCGTGTATATATCTATATATGTATAGGCACTCTCGTGTATCTCATTGCGCTACAAGGGTATATATAGTAAGGCTTCTGCTGCTGCGACCGGAGTAGGCAGTCGATATGTGTGTGTGTGTGTGTGTGCGTTTGTGTCTGTGTGTACTTCTTCACCTGCACGCGGCTGCACGCGCGGTGAACGCGTTTTGTTATAAGTATATATATATATATATGCGTGAAAACTGAACCGCGCGAAGTTAGCCTTTTGACTATGTGTATAATGTGTCCCTCTGCCAGGATGCATGTAAAGCTGATATGTGCAGTGTAGACGTATACTGGGTGTAGGAAGTTTGGGCTTTTGTGTGTGTGTGTGCCGCGGCAACGATCGTTTTTAATGAGTGGCTGGCGTTAGAGTTAGTTGAATTGAGAATAAGTTGGAGATAGTTACAAGGGAGGTATAGGGATACAAGTACTTTGGGAGTGAAACTTTTATCGCTGGGATTTTGAATTGTTGATGTACATCTTCGTCGGAATATTTGAGGATTCGATATAGTTGCACGATATCTATACAAAAATCGATACTTTGCATTGACTGCTTTATTAATTGTCGATAGATAATGTATTTAAAGAGGGATTCAAGATTCAAAAATCGCACGCGTATAGAAACGATATATTTGAAGATTGTTTATCATGGTTGAGTAGCTGTAATAGAGTTTACTGCAAAGAGTAGAAATAAATTTAGAGATGAGATAAATTTGTGGATAATTAGTATACAGTAGTTGTTTCACAACCTATTTGTGCTAGTGATCGGGTGGAAGCTCGTATAGGGGATAAACTGTTATCTCTGATTTTTAGAAATTTCCAATATTTACTTCTCAAGTCTTTAATTAAATTTAAAAACTTCGCGCACTCAATGATAGCGTGTCTCGTGTTAAAAACACAATAGGCAACTAATTTCATCAGAGTTTACGATATCTTTTTGTACTGAATTCAATTAAAATGAATACACAACCTTTAGCTGCCACACAGTTGCGTTCGGTTTACTTTTTAAAGTTTATGAACTAATTAAAAGATAATTTATAGCTTCCCTCCTTCTAATTGTTTAATCGTTTAATCAGAGCATGAAAAAAATCTGCGTAAAACACCTGCAGAACCATTTTGTTCGCGTTAAGCACACGAGCAATGAGCCACACACGACCGCGGCATGAAGTTTCGCGCCATGTAAAAGTAAAAAAGTGCAGTTCCCGGGAAACTTCATACTCGCTGAGCTTGAAACCACTATTTTTTTCTTCCTAATTACAAATATATTTATCGTGGGTTTGCGCACTCCGTTTGAAGTTGCGCGATTGCCTTTGAAGATAAGGCACGAATGCCGCTAATTATCATAGCATCGTGAAGAAAGTACACCTTCGCCAGGTGCTTCAAACGGATGCCGATGCGAAACATTTCAATGGCTCCTCATTAATAGGTGATTTAATGCATGGCTTTAACTCGCGGCTCAGCTTGTTTGACTTGGTATTTACACGGACTGTCAAGCTCAACTGTACACTTAATACAATTTCTTTTCTCCTACGAGCGGTTTTTGCGAAAAATATCCATCCTGTTTACAACGGAAGAGACGTGTATCGTGAGATATACTTAACTAGAATGAATTCAAATGAGAAAATAAATGTTGCTGCGTTATTTTATAAATTGGTTGCTTTTGCGACCCTTGCAGAATCCTAAATGTGATACTTTTATCGTGTTTTGTTTATATTGAATGTGGTTACCTGAACCAATTACAGTTTTTCCCGTACTTCATCTGATTGCGAAGACTTTGGAAAAGAGGGTCGAAATTATAATGATTACAATTAAGCTAATTTAGAGTTAATTATATAAGTGTAAACAATTCCATGGTCGAGCAATTTTAAACCACGCAGTGTTGTAAGGAAGTGTGATCCGTAATGATTCAAAACTAATTATGCACTAATAAAGTTACTATCCACGCGTTACTATTTTGCATCTAAATGATGAAAAACTACCTATAAATTACTGCGATATCGCGATACTATGCTTTAATACCAAGCGTTTGATTAGGAGCTTTAAATTATGGTTCTTTTTATACATGGAGAAAAAACTTTTAAAAATTAATAAAAAAAATACCGATGGTTCTTATAACTGACCAAAATTGTCATCAGCTACAGCAACATAATTTTGCTACGCATCGACCACAGCACGATTCCACATAACATTCGTCCCCAATCATATCATTAAACTAAATAAAACAAATCCTCTCTCTTAATTTGAAATAGTGAAAACTACAGGTCGCCGAATGTTCACTGGATAATATACATCGGTGCACACACCCCAATATTCGCTATTTTAAATTAAGAGATAACGTTGAGACACTTGAACGATAAACCGTGTCGCACCTTGGTGCCGCAGGAACGATTGATGTACTTGAGCAGCAGTGCAGCGATAAAGGAGGCAGTGTAGGAAGCGAGTGGCACAGTGGCGAGAGCCTGTCTTCCGCCAACTCCGGTCTCCTCGATGTAGAGCGGCAGGTAGACGGTGGCCAGGGTAATGAAGAGCCGACTGGCGACGTAGAGCATCGCCACGCGACCCAGCAAACTCGTCGCGTACCACGACTTGGACCTACGACTCGTGGTCTCGGTGCTGAACATACGACCGTCGGCTGCATCGGTTGTCGAACTGCTCGGACCCGTTAACGCTGGATTCGATTCAGCGCTCACGATACCCGAGGTCTTTGTCGGGGATCTGCACACCTCGAGGAGTCGGGCGTTCAGGAACGCGTGGAACAGGATGGTCGCTGTTACGCCGAAAAGGGTCAGCACCACTACGATGTTCTGTGAAACAGAGGTGAGGATTACACGCGGCGATTGAGTATTTGAATTTGAATGCGCGAGATGGTAGTTGATTTCTATTTAAGGATTGCGTTTGTTTTGGCAAATGAAGACAATGTATTGAGAATTAATAAAAACTGCTGTATAAATTTAAATCTTTGACAAAATTCACTGATTTGGATAGTACACGCCTTTTTCATTTGAGGATCAATGAAAAGTTGCACTGATCTTGGTCGAAAACGCTATATTTTCACTTATATAGAATTAGTGAAAATTATATCGATTTAGAATACTATTTCGCGTGGTATTTCAGTGATTTTCTTCCACATTGTCTAATTAAAAAATAATTTATTCACTTGATTATGTTATTTGACTTTAGACAGTTTAGCCGAGTTTTTAATATTTTATCGTGTTTACAATTATCATTAGAATTATAGTTCTCACTTTGAAATTAAAATTGAATACTACGTGCAGTCATTTAACTAAAGTTCAATTGATATTCACTAATTCGATGAGTGACTTCATCGAAACATTGAATTTTTCCCAAGTGTGCTTTGCTTACTACAATAATTGCGTACTATACACGCGTTAATTAAGAATGTAGCTCGCGAGCATCAGATATGAAGTTGGGCCGCGCGAGAGACGTGTAAAATAGTAATAATGGATTATAATTGTCTGTACGCACACGAAATTTGAAGCTGTCGGCGGGTCCGAGACGCGCGCCCGGCCCACCACTGCTCGGCAGCACGATCCACGTAACGACGAACACGATCACCGCTGCACCGACTTGAGCTGAATATCTGAAAAGCCAAAGTAGACAAACATGTACATACATCGGGTTCTTCTTTCTCTTTTTCTTTTTTTTTTTTTTTTATGTCCTCCATAAATCCACTTAAATTCCGCTTCATCGTCGTGTTTGCCCGCAACAATGTCGCCTTTATTCGAGAAAATAAAAGGCCAAACGCTGCCGGAATTCTACGAGGCCTCAAGCTTGGCATAATAAAAGACACTGCGATTAATGCGCTGTCTTTCTTTCTCGCATTTACCGATGGCTAACTTTATGGCCCTTTACCAGCTTTTGAATGTATTATTTATACAGAAAACGTAGATTATTGCTAGGAGAGTTTTTTTCTGCTAATTGCTGGTGAATTCTTTAAGCTTATATGGAAAATGGAAAGCGAGTATAATGTCCAATTCAGGATGCCTCAAAGCTCAACAGAGTTTGCACGATGAATTTGTTTTTCTCCCACATGGTAATAATGTTATGCAATTACAGCTCTTGGGAACCCTTGATCTCAGCATTTTCATAATTTATTTCAGATTCATTATAACACACTTATTAGGAAGCAGAATAAATTTAATCCAAACACTAAAAACCATTGTAAATCGCGCCCATAAATCATCAAACTCTTAATTCTTCGCGCATTCCACAGCCGATAGTCGGCTTCCGCAATGCGAAAAGACAAAAAAGAAAAAAACGCGCACAGCGATTACGTGCCGCAAGCCTCGTAGGGCCAAAGAGAAGCTCGCGCGCGTGCAATGGTCAACTTGCCTTATGGCGGTGAGCTCGGCTCTGAGGAGGGGCGAACTGGTGAGGGCGGGTATCATTGACAGGTGGGATATCTGTACGGCCGCCCAGCCCGTTTGGAAGACTATGATGCTGAGCACGTAGACGAACATCGTGGTTACGTTGCGTGGTCCCCAGACGAAGCTGCCGAATATCACGGGAAAGGAGACGGTCACCAACACCGAGCCGACCACGTGCCAGGCCTTCTTTTTCGAGTACTTGTCCACCAGTACGCCGAATACCGGCGTCATCAATGCGTCCACCACCTGGCCTGCAACCTCACAATGTTCATTTTATTCTACGTATCCTTGATTTGTTGCGCTGATATTGTCAAATGGAAACATTGGCGAGCGGATGCATTTGAATGCGATGCTCGAAATCCCCCCTTATACATATGTAGAGAGAGTTTTGCAAAGAGCATTGGGTATTTAGATTACCTCATTGACAATATATAGAAGTTTTCTTAGTGCTCGTGAAACTATGCATCAGTGTACAATTTCATAATCCCTTTAGAAAAATAATAATTACTAATAGATGTAGGATTTTTCTTCGCGTTGTAAAAACTGAAACTCCATTACAAGCATATTTATACGAAGGAAGAAGTTGGCTGTAAACAGTTTTTCGCGTTTCCTTGAATCATTAAACCGAAAGACCTATCCGCTATTGGCAATGTCCAATCAAATATACCCATGTAGGCGAATATGTACAAAGTGTTTTACCGAGTAGGAGCAAGGATCCAGCTGTGAGGGGCTCGAGTAGCGAGATCCGCTGCAGAAAGAGCAGCGTGTAGGAGAACCACATGGCAGCCGCGAGGTCATTGAATACGTGGCCCAGTGCGTAGGCCGATCGAGTCGTCAGGCTGATCGACCTCTCGACCAAAGGTGTCCTCTCCCCGCTATCCGCCATCTTTCGTCCTGACAATTTTTTAGCCAACCAGTTCCTACATCTGAATCTGCAAGTGCACGCAACCGGTATACATATACTTATATTCAAAGTGTTTCCAAGTGCGTTTATAAGCGTGATTGATTTACACCATCACATGTGTACAGTATTGTAAAGGATTGGTAATTGTACGAATAGTAAATTTAATATAGAGATAAAAAATATACCGTTCTTTTATTTAATTGCATACGTATAAAAGCTTAAGAGTTCTGTGGATATCACAATTTGCTTTGCGGAAGCACCTAGTTTAGATGAAAGTTGAGAAGAGAAGCTAGAAGCCATATTTATACTACATTTACAAGCATGTGTATGGATTCACCTGTTACTACTACTTGTGTATCTTTTTTCACTTCCGATATAGGAGGAATCTATTTTGAATCTCTGTCGATAAAGTAAATTTTCTAATAATTAATTTAACTAAAAACTGTTTATTTTTTCGTAATCAAAGTATTTTGTTTTTTTTTTACTCTCGACAACGAATGAACTCGATTAGAACCCAACAATGAGTTCATTTTTTCCTCTAAATTAAGCATCGCACACGTTATACTTATTATTATAAATTTTCATTGTACAACAGAATTAAATAATAAAAGAAAATCTAAATATATTTTGATTATAGTGTGTACTTTAAGTAATAAATGAAATTCGAGAATTTAATAAACATGATTTGTTGAAATTCATCGTACTTATTTTTATTTTTATCATGTAAGGTAGCCCTTTTTTAAAATATTTCATATTTCCAGCATCATAAAAATTGTATCGTGACAAGTGTGTACCAAGGCATATTTTACGGCTTCATAATAGCGATATGATATTCAACGCTAACAATTTTGATAATATAGAAATTGTTGGTGGAAGAATTTTATTCAAGGTTGAAAATGATCTTTCCTAACAAGTAAAATATACTTTTAACTAAGTGGCCGACGATTCGAACGATTTATTTGTTCGTCCCTCTTTAGGGCTGTTGGATCAACAATTTTGAAATAAATGAAGAAAATTGATACGATTATGAGCGATTCTTTGCACAAATTTGACTCTCTCATATCGAAGGTATAAAATTGAACACATCTATTTTTTAAATAACTATAGCCACTACTAATTCGTTATATTTCTGAATTCGTATTAGTAATACACATAATTTATTTAATTAGTTCTACGTTTAAGAGGATGTCGGAGCATCGCCTCTCCTCAATAGTTCGTAGTTCCAAGTTTTTGGAAAAACGATAAGTCCAATAAACCTCATATTGCACAGAATAATTAATTATAGTTAGCACTAGGGTACCTAACTCTTAATATTTGTTAAAATTATAAATAAAAAAAGTTACACGCAGCAATAGGCATATCCATAATTTTAAGGTTAATTTTCAATGAATAAACACCTCTTACTAGTTCCAAGTTTTTGTAAAAACGATAAACCATAACCACATGAAATTATACAAAACGATTTATTATATTGAGAACTAGAGCAAGTAACTCTCAGAATTCATTTTTACCATTAATAGAAATAGATATAATCGAATAAAGAAATACGTTTATTGCTCCGACATCCCCTTAAAGCTATTACTTATATCCTTAAATGTAGAATACATAAAAAAAGTAATGAACGATAAATGATCAAGTATTTTCTTAAAGTGCAAATTGAACGTAATTTACATTTAAGAACCAGTTCCCCATAACCAATCGCCCCACACGCATAACATACCTATTAACTAAAGTTGTTCAATTTTCATTAATCTACTCGAAAAAAGAAGAATACGCTTATTAATCGAGCCGCTCGAAAGCTATTGATCAAACGGGATTTACAATAACAATATAAGTGTAAATAACCCGGCCACCTGCAGTCAAAAAAGGGCGAAAGTCTTTCACCACTGAATCGTGCAGCTGACGAAGAACTCACGAGGCCGCGCGGAAACTTCACTAAACGATACTTCGCCGGATGTCGTTTTACCAGCGACGGCAGTCGCGAGTTAAAGTATCGCGCCACGCGCACACGAGAAGACCAGTCACGCGAATGACGCTCGCGTATGCAAGACACGACGCGAGTGCACTTTCGATGAATAATACACGGGAGAATCCGGACGATGTTTGAGAAAAAAAAAAAATAAAAATAATAAGCGCACGCGCGCGTCGGTTTTATTACAGCTGGCGAAAACATTGTCCGAGGCCTCTCTCGTTACAGCTTCGTTGTATTACTTCCTTTTGTCTCACCTGTCCTAACCGATAATGACGCGTGGGGAGGGAGTGAATGGGGATATATATATTGCAATTGTTAAGCAGCTGGCACGATCTGCCTCATTATTGTGCCTTCGCGGCCTGTGCCTATTATCGACTTTGTTTCTCATCTTTTTTTTATGCGCACTGCTATGGCTTATGCGCCTGCGAGGGATTGGGGCACGCGTGATTTTGCTTTTGAAAAATTGCGCCGTGAATCTGTATCCGGTGTATATTATATAAGGGTTGGAAAATTATTGTGCAAGAACTTGGAGCGAAGATTTTATTTTATTTATACCTATATAGTGGAAATTAGACAGGGAATTAGTTTGAATTAGCCAATCGAACATTTTTTTAAAGCATTTTTGAATTACTAGATTTTACGATAGTTTGGATATTTTTAAGTATACAGCGTGAATAATTTGACAGTAATTAACAAAAACAAAAGGTTTTAATTATACCCTTGATATCAGACGTAATAGTAAACTTGACAGAAAAGAATTATTATCAATTTGCGTTTCCACGAGAAATTATACACCAGGTACTTTTCTTTATCTCTGCGATAAACAAAGTAGAGCTACAAAACTAATCATGTTGCGAGCACATTATGTAATTAGTAGAATAAAAAGTATGCTTTTCCAAGTTTAGCGAGAGGATCGTTCGGATATTTTTAATTCAGGTTGAATGACAAATTTTTTGAAGTTATATCATCTTTCTTTACAATTATGCAATATAATGGAAAACGCGATAAGTCACACTCGCTGATAAAACGATGACTTATCTATTTTTTCATGCCATTGTTCTTTGTTTTATTCGAGCGCGATATCCGGAGTGAAAATGATTATATAAATTGCAGGTATATCATTTGATGCCACAACATTTGCAGCTTAGAAATTTCAGTCGAACGATGCACCAATCCGAATTACTCTGCTGTTTATGTTATAATATATTTTTTATTCGAATGCCTATTTCATAAGTGAATATTAAAATATTTGTATTACTGCTACTACTCAATATGTGAAATAATGAATTTTTCTTTTTTTATAATGCTATAATCTTTTGTAGAATAAAAATGATGGGAAGTTAAGATTAACTTTGACACGAAGCTAAAGCAGTTAATTTCGTTTTGATTCGAAGAAAAACCATTTTAATTTGCAATCTCTTATATTGTAAGTTTCGAGTTAACCATGACTTTTAAAATTGGTATTTTCAAAGATTAATAAACGAATATACGTGATTCGACGGTGATAATTATACAAGTCAAGTTTTAACATTAATTATACCACCTAAGCAATGCCCATTATGCGCATCTTGTTATTAAGTTGTTCATATAAATTGTTAAAATATTTTAATATGTTTTTCAAGTAAACATTCCAAATTCCAGCTCATCGATTTTTCGCGCTATAAATCGTCGATCCAATTCCATGCATTCCATCTCATCTTCTATTTCCTCTAAACCGCTTTTTTTTAGTACAATACCACAATTCATCAAGAAAATTAAACTAACTGTATAGGTTGGAAAATGGAAACGCTACTCACGCGAAAATCTTAACAATCCTAAAAGCCATGGCTCAGGCCTTCCCTTTCGTATGTCTAGCATCGAGTGAATTCGGCGGCACTGAAAGTGGCTTGTTTGCATGCGTCACTCATCGCATAAAGTTCTCTCACGCGCAATCAACTCCAGTTTGTAAAGGCGTAATGGTCGTCTTCCTTGGCGCGCGCGCGATTGTCGCTGCACTTGATGCACTTGATGCACTTTAACACCTTTAATTCACCTCGCACTCCATGCTTTTCACGCCGCAAGTGCCTTTCCTGCAATTACATCGTCCCCTACCTTCTTATGTATGCCGCGCGAGCGCAAATACTCTTTATGCTTATCGGCTGAACTAATGTTACATCTATATCTCATCTGCTAATTGCACGACGTCAATAAATAGTTCAATATAGTGACGAGTCTAATGTTTAAAGGCTTATCGATAGTATATTGTATACTATTTGTTCCGATTATAGTAACAACAATAGATTAGACATCAATAGAGATAATGTATTATTTACTGGATTGACACGTCCCAACTTCAATGAAAAATTCAAGAAAACTTTAAGTTACTTTAACAGTTCGACATCGATACTTCTAGTATTGGAAAAAATGCTAAACTGAACGAATAACTTGTTATTTTGACTTGTAAGATTTTAAATAGCTCTACAGTACAAATATTTTAGAATAGTAATGTATTCTTTTTTTCATTCTTTTGGACTATGTATTTACATCTTGAGACAGTTTTTTACAAGAAATATAAGATTTTTTTACAACATTAAAATTATTGCTTCAAAAAGACTTGGAGTTGTGAAGAGTTATTTTCCGAAAAATAACAATCAATATATTGATCACATTATTATGAGAACAGAGTTATTTAAAATTTAAAGCTGAAGTAGTTACGAGAAAGTGTTTGTTATTGATTTAACGAACAACGAATACTGCTAGCACTATATTTCAAATTGTTCACATTTATTCAAAAACTCCAAACAATAACTTAAGACATATATAATAGTTCTGACAATCACTGTTTAAATTTCATGACAATGAGTCATCGCGCTTCACAAAAATAAAATAATAAATTTTCAATTCTGCACAACAAAAAGAAAAAAAAAACTAGAGAAAACGAAAACGTTTCACACTAAACCGCCAACTGGCATTCTCCAAACATTTACACCGAGAGCTTGTAAATAATACATCAACACTCGTTATAAAATTTAATTACACTACCATGACGAATTTTACGACATCGCAGCAGTGAAACACAAATCGAATCGTTGCTCGCGACTCGGAACCAATATCCCCGCATCATTGCCCCACGAATGATATGTGCACAGCGTTTATTTAGCAGCGGCGGCTCCATTAAAAAGCCTCGCGGTCCCCACCCAAAACGAATCTCCAATCAGTCGGCGTTTAAAGCGCGAAGCTATAATCGCGACATCGCGTATTATATCACTTACAAAACCGCACGGCGCGAGATAGCATATTGCTTTTTTTTTTTGTTGTTGTCCCCCGGTTACGAGCAGCAACATCAGCCATATGCACACACTACTGGACGAGTTCGCGTGTGTCGATCGACGCGCTTCCGATCGGCGTCGTGTACTGCTGGCTGCCATGGAGCAGAGAAAAATCACCCGATTCGCTTCCACAGCAGTGAGAGAGAGAGAGAGAGAGAGAGAGAGAGACAGTAAGAGAAGCGGAGTCTCGTGATTTGCTCGGCCGTGAAGTCGTTGTTGTTCGTCTCCTTTCACCGGCAGCTCCACTGCACCAAACACCGCAGACTCTCTGCTGCTGCTGCTGCTGCTGCTGCTCTCCGCGCGCGATCGCGTAATCGCTATATCTATACACGACCGGTGTCTGCACCGCGACGCACACACCGTAAATGGACGAGAGCTCTATACTCGCTCCCTCTCTATCTCTCTCTCTCTCTCGCGCTTATTTAGACTCTGCACACCAAATTCGTTTCTTTCGCTCGGCACACAATGTTCTATACCGATCTCTGTGTGTTTTGCACCGTTATTATAGTTATTGTTTGTTTGTTTTTTAGCTATACCGGTTTAGCGGTGCGCGTTTCCGTTCGTATGCGCGAGTCTCGCGAGAAATCAGGATATGCATCACTTTATGACTTTTACTATCTATGCGTTTGCGGCATTTAGCGCGTGACAGCTGTAATGTCCTTATTCATAAATCGCTGGCATATTAACTTTGAATTGCGAAGCTACGTTTTTACAGTTGAACCATTGATAGATTCTATTATTGAGTATACCATGTCGCATGAACAATGTCTCAATAGATACATTGTAGTTTCCTTCACAGTCCGTAATGTATGGTTATTGTATAGACTCATACTGTATTAAATAAACAGTATGTTTCGTTTTTGTAAGACATTTAAAAAAAAAAAACCTCTAAATCGCAAATTTCGATTGCTCATCGATTGACTAAATAGAATCAGCAATCCTGTACGAGTACTACGTATTTTCGAAATAGGACTCTAGAATCCTTTAATTGTATATTAAAGTCATGTTACTACGTACTATTATCCAATCAATAAAAAGTTACGAATAGGCAAGAGACGTCGTTCGCTTACCTGTACAAGCACAAAGCGAGATAAAGATCATCATGTATATAAGACCGTAAAACTACAGTTCTTTCGAATAAATAAATTGCAAGCTGTAGCACAATACTTGGATGCTTTGATTGAAAGATTTATCGATCATAATCTAGCAATAGGCAATAAATATGGTTTTAGTATAGTGTAGGAAAATATTGTGAATATGATCGATTGAATAACAAAAGACTCGATGTTTAGATCAGCTTATAGATACCTTATAGGTATCGCATTGAGTGAGTAAGGTGCAATGTTGAAATCAAATCACATAACATGGACATGGACATTTGATATGTTGAAAAAACACTTTTTTAAATAACGCAGATTTCGTTTGAGAGCTAAAAATCTTTAAGAAATTGAGCAACCAAAATTACAAAGAATAGAGTATAATATCTACTTTTCACATTCATTTTTGGGATGTTTGTAATAGCTTACACGGTATTGGGTATAAGTCAACTCGCGCACACTAACATCAATGGCTATGTACGCATTGATATCAATATGGAATGTTAACTAAACAAACTATTGCATCTATGTTGTTTTAAGGATGTAAAAGCGATACTTGTTATTCAAATCAGCAACTATTCGAAAAACATTATTTAATAAAACATCAATAAAGCTATTATTATGATTATATCAAGTATTATAGTCGGATTTTAAAATGTATGGGTTCATTTTGTTCGATTTCGAAAACTTAAGCAATCCATTATAGTTAGTTAAATTATTTTTCCATTTTTAAATTAGATATACAGTCGCATTAGCTATATTAGTTATATATTGTCATAACAAATTTGAAAATGGAAAAAACAATTTAACTGACGGTGGTTCGCTTAAGTTTTCGAGAACGAACAAAATGAACCCATAAATTTTAGAATCGAACAATAATTGTGGATTAAACTAGGAAAAAGCGAAATTAATAATTTTTTATTACTTAACCTATTGATCTATTAGTTGATGTAAACATAATAATAACGTTGTTGATGTTTTATTAAGTAAGAATAAGTTACTTTCAACTTATGGTCATTCAAAATATACCACTTCAATGTAAAAGTAATATTATCTAATATTTTTCGAACAGTTGCTGATTTGACTTGCAAGTATCGCTTGTACATCCTTAAGTTTATTTTGAAAATTGAATTGTTAAAGTTCAAATGCATTCACATCATATCGTGCCAAGTCTTATATGTAACAACAAAAAATAGAAACAAAAAATTGTATAACTATTTAGAAATGCATGAATGATCAATAAGCTATTGATAGCTTGAAAGTGGATTTCTTCGCCATCCGATACTTCTAATGCCCTTAAACATGTTTATTTTTATTTTCACTATGTAAACTCGTAACATTAGTTATTTCTACATAATTACGGCGAACTGCGCACTAAGTATACCGTATACATGCCCGCGTTCTTCTATAGTTTTGGATTTACCTAAACAGTAATCCGACACAGAATCAAACTCTTATCGAATTTCATTCATTGACTAACGCAAAATTCATTGTGTTTAGAAAGAGCTAATTTATCAATCAACAGTCATCAATCGGGACTTCGCTTGTTCGCACTTCAAAAAGATCCATTTCGTTTTATGTACCAGCGATTGTCCAGAGGAAAACGTTTGCAGTCAATACAACTCGACGCTTCCTATTCATGCAATGCTAACTTAAACGCCAAAACATTATAATTCTAACTGAAGATGCCGCGCCACAAAATTCTTACTTGAGCTTCGATGCAGTATGATTCTAATTACAGTCTCCGTGCATTACGATTCTAGTTCGTAATTTAATGTTGTTAAAGAAAATTGTAAGTTAGTTTTAGACAAGATATTAAAATCAATCTTAAATATTGTTTAAGACTTTGAGTTGCAACTTTACACGTAAATTAATAAAGATTCCTTTAATACGACTTAGGTACATTTACCCTTTGAGCATAATAATACGAATTAGAATAATAATGCACGGAGACTCTAATTAGAATCATATTGTGTCGCAGCTCTAGTTAGAATCTTGTTGCACGGAATCTTCAGTTAGAATTAACGTGTTCTGGCGTTTGAGTTAGCATTATATGAATAAGAATCGTCGAACTGTTTAGAGTAGACATTTAATTATAAAACATGCCTCTCTTATTCTACCATAGAAAATTAAGAAAGTGAAGGCAGATACAGACCTATTTAGTAAGACATTACCAAGACATTAAACTATACAAAAAAAACATTGATTAAAAAATGTACAAGCTTTTGATGTAAACTGTATAGAATGATGGTGTATAGTAGCGCATGATGAATGAAGTTACCAAAATCGTATAAAGCAAGTTAAATGGAAAAGCATTTTCTTTATCCTTTGATGTGTATTCAAAAATCTAAAGAATATATACATGTCAATTAAACATTGTTCAAGAACAGTGAATATAAATTTCAAGATATACTAACGCGCTATAGTAAGATATAATTATGTATTCATACTTTGCGGGCGAATCTGCGGGAAGAGCCAGAGAGGAGTAATAACTCGCGCCACGCCTTTCCCGCAAAATTGTTACATATAAGTATACTTACTATATGTAAGAAGTTAGTTGAATTAAATAAGTGTACAAACATGTAACTATGTATTATAAAACGCACAATAATAACAATATGGGCGCAGATTGATCATTGACTACTGGACAATGAATGAGCTAAAACTAATTAAATACAAAATAAAGTTGCACGAGTAGTTATGTATTAGGGCTTTTTAAATTATTATATCAGAAATATAAAATTCAGTCTCCATGTTTTGTTTTTATCAAATAACTACCATTATTTTGCATATTAATAAGAATTGCATGTACTATAGCGTACACATTATATAAGTAGTATAATTAATAAATCCAATATCAGAGTCTAAGATGGAAAATAAATTAAACGGTTATCAGATAGATATAATTAACGATTTCTTAGCACACTTACGAGTCTTGCGATAAAATCAATTCTAAAAATGAATGGTTGATCCCAAAATTTATCTTAAAATTATATTTTATTAAAAAAAAAACAACGAGAAACAAAATTAAAATTGTAAAAATATATAAAGGAACCGCCATACAGCAGAGAATGAAACACGTCAAACTAGAAGCTTATCTCAACATCCTCCCATTAAAAGTCCAAAACCGCGTAACCAAAAAAGCTGAAATACCACATCCAACAGCTTGAACTCACCACATCATTCCGCCAAGACACCATCAGCTTCGCTCAGCCGAATATCCCACTGAAACTTCTTCCTCTCTGTATATATGGCACCCAAAAACCGAACTCGAACAAAAAAAAAATCGTGAAAAATCGGAGGATATAGGGAGTGAGCGACTCAACGTTTGACTAAACGAGAGGCTAACGTCGCGACTCGGAGTGTCATGCAGTCGGCTACGTCGACGCGCATACCGCGGGTGAATCGGCGGTGGTGGTCACCGAGACCCTCTCTCTCTCTCTCTCTCTCTCTCTCTCTCTCTCTACCTTTTTCTTATAACGCGGCGACTGCGTAACCCGAGATCGTCGGGAGAAACGCGACCGGCCATCGGCCGACGTCGGAATCGATATCGACGAGCCCCGTGGTGTTCTTGTACGGTCTCTTGAACTTTTCAGCGCTTTATTATATATGCATTCGCCGAGTCGCGGCTCACGCTTGTTTTGCACGGCCGCCGCCCCCCAGCATAGCTATACTTATTCACTTCTAGTGCGGATCCATCTTCGCGGACGATCTCGCGTTGGCTGCATTCCGGTGCGGATCGCGGTGATGGATGTCGTTTTGATCGAGCTGGATCTCAGCTGCGGTTTTGGGCGGACTTTTAGAGCTGGAAATACTGATCTACTTAGTGAATGATTGTTATTATAGATGACGAGACAGATAGATTTTCGCGGCTAATGCGACTGAAAAAAAGTGATTTTATCTTCGTTTTGCGTACATATTGGTAAAATTAAAATACACAATTTCTTAGTTTATCGTTATTTATACATTATTACATATGCTGAAGGATTCATCGAAAATAGAAATCAATTTTTAATGAAACAATTTTCGATTTATATGCTTTATCCCAGTGAACGATTCATCCTTAATGTCCACCAATTTTAAGCCAAAAGAACTCTTTTGGTACTTAACAGCTTCTCTTAAAGAGCTCTTTTTGCTTAAAATTGGTGGACATTCAGGAGATTGTTGTCCTCGAAATTTTCGGGATCGCTGTGAATTACGAAATAAATTTTCAGCGACAAAATTTTCTGCGAATTGTGGACGGAATTTTATGAAATTAGAACCACGTAATGATTCCATAATTACCGAGGTGTTAACAGAGCTTCTTTTCCAAAAATAAGTCTCCTTTATAAGTATATTTCGTTAAATCCAAAAACCGGTAAGGTTCTTTTCCGTCTCTTCCCGGGGTCTTTCCGGCTATATAACACGTCCCCCCTCCTCAACGATTTGTATTTTATTATAAATACAACGTATTCATTTTTATTATAAATAGAGAAAGACATCGTCGAATCAAAAAACACGTTCACAGCTCCGACCTCCCATTAAGCTCGCTAGTATTATTTTTTATAGATATCTTCACTAATTTCTAATTTTCTACTTGCATTGGCTATTCAGATACTTTCAAAGCATACTTGGTATAAATTTAGTAAAATAAACACAATACATTTATCATATGAATTTTTTATTCCATATTAAAAAATAATAATTTATATACAGTACATGAAGTATAAGCTGAATCATAATATTGTCTTTACTGATTACCTATATAAAAACCATGACAACTTGTGCCACCCAGCAATTTGCTATTTAACTAGCGCATATATCGCACACTTTTAAAAACTTTCTCGGTACACTTTTTTTGTAACGCATTTAATAATTAATGCTATAATCTTTTAAGAGTCAATATATTAATAAATCAACGTTTCATTCACGCCGAAAAGTGCAATTAAACTGCTAACGTAATTTCTTATATTCTATTATTTTTGACAACAGTGCTCTAAAAATGTTATAAAAAGGAATTTCACTAACAAGTTATTCCACAAAGACATCTCCTAGTAGTGTTTTTACTGAAGTTTTTATTCAGTTCTGAGACAATATCTACATATTATATTTCTTTTTCCATTTAACTTACATCTATTTCAGATGCAGTAAAGATCTAAGAGTTAGTGTATTTGTAGGTGCATCATTACCAGTATAATTATAGTAAATGCATATTCAGATTATAATTCAAGATAAGATAAGTATTCATTAAAATGATCTTGAAATCATTAATAAATAAATTTTTTTGATGGTTAAAAAATTAAACTCTGAATTAAAAAGAGTTGTTAGATATAATATTAATCATACCTATCAAACTTAGAAGAGTTACTCTAATAATAATAATAATAATCATCTTCACCCTTGTCGCAGTCGTACCAATACCCATCATCATCATCATAATCATAATCATCATAATCATCATCATCGTCATAATAATCATAATACATTTTTTGTTTGGATTTTTTCTTTTTATTTTTGTTTTTTTTCTGTGCAACCTGTAAAGAATATAAATCAATTATTATTACTTAATTTATATTTACCTATGAGATTTTAACAAAATTTACTGTAATTTTTTTTATATGATTTACAAATTAGACATCAATTATTATACTTGTGACGAGTGAAAATATTAACTGTATAGATTATATGTTCTAATCATCTAAAAAATATACAATTAGTTCTTTTCTCATTGAAATTCAGAAATACAATATATCTGAAATTTTATTTTTTATCATTTATAGCCTATATATTTGAATTACTGCAAGTGCCGTATTAACGAAATTTGGAAAAGATAAAATGTTTTAAATATCATTATTTATTATATAGCTTACGTATTTATTTTATATCTGATTAGGGACATTGTATTTAAAGTATTAAAATGTAGTTACTAAAATTTTATTTGCAGTGCAATATTTATTTTTAATTTAATGTAATTCAATATATTCAAAGACAAATTGTATGTTATAAAGATTATTAACAACATTTAATCCAGTGAATTGCAGAAAATTAAGCTAATGTAGTATTTAATCTTTTGTACTTTATATTTATCATATATTCTAATATATAAATATTGAATTGAATAAATAAAATAATTGTAAACAATACCATTTTGTTAAATGCCTCTGCAAATAAATGTGGATGCGAAGCGCTTGCTGAAATGTATCCTGGGGTAGTAATCACATTTTTTCCATGTTGAACAATAAATTGCATTGCTTCAGCTTTTAGTTTTTCAAGTTTATATGAATCAGCAGTTACAAGTATTTGAGCAGCATTATTAACATTCAATCCATTTCTAAACTTTTCTTCACACTCAGATATCAGTCCTTTTAAATCATATTTCACTGCTGCAGCTATGAATTTATTTCCTAAAAAATTAAGCTGCTCTATCTTTCCACTATACATATATTTTAATATATCAAGCATCACTATCTCATTAAAATCAGTCAGTTCAACTATATGAAGTTGATTTCCAATCTTTGAATGTTCTTCAAACATTTTTCGAAAGTAAGAACTACGAGTTGATAGTATACACTTATGTCCAAGATACTTCTTTCCATTAATAAGTAATGTAATATCACTGTAGGCTGAATTATTCCAAAGGGCATTATAATCGTTGCTTAGATCAGATTGAATATAATTAGGGGCTAAATCAATTTTATTATTCTGATCTGTACTATTCTCGAAGTTTATTCCTGCATAGACCTCACAATATATGGTAAAAACATCATTTGACAGAAGATCAGCTGCATTCTTCATCAAATAAACTTTACTTATGAATTTATCATATCCCCAAGAGCTACCTTGAGTAAATTCGTGTATTGAAGACCAATTTGAATTATGAGCCACTTCTCCTTTTTTATTTAATACAGAAAATCTAAATTGTGCTTTGATCTCACGTTGAGAATGAAAAAGGTCAATGTAAAGCGCAATGTAATCTTCTTTATTCTTGATTCCATTTGGATACATATTTAAATACCATCTTAAGTCGTCATTTCCTGATGTGAATTTTGGTGAATAAACTCTTTCACCTGTTTTTTTGGTACAATAACTAAAGTTCTGAAATTTCCATATAAATGAAGAGCTCAACACTTTTATTTTAGTATTCCCCCAAGTATCGGCAAGGAGTATATTTTCTCCCATCTTTAAATAATGGTTTGTGGTACTCTGTAAATAAGTATTAGTAGGATTAAATTTGCTCTTTGAATCAATCATGTATTATGTATGGATTAAATCAAGTAGTAGAATGATTTTGTTTTGAAAATATAATGACAATTATAATCATAACTTCAATTTGTTAGTTGATTTAATAATTCGTATGATTACTGCTAAGCAATTAATTTATTTTTTTCATAATAAATGGTAAAATTGTTCCAAGATTTTACAAGCAAACCACGTGGCAAAAAATTCAAGTCTCATTCTATATTTTTTAAATTTCTGCTATAATGATATGAATCTTGTTTTCAGGTAAACAAAAATATAGATATTTAAATTTATAAGGTATAAAAAATAATTACCAAAAATTACGTCAATTTGTTTCAGCACCTTAATTTTGCTATTCGTAATCGCTCGATCATGGGGTCTAAGTATCATGTGAAGAAAAAACAAGACAATGCAGAAATTCACTTTCTAGTTCTCAGAAATGTTGCGTGGCGGTTACTGTACGTACTTACTTATACCCTTGTTTAGTATTTTGTAGCCAATTTATTCCCTACATTGTACACAACGGAATTCGCACTATCCCTATATACCTGATGTAGCGCAGCCAGCGTCTATCCGGCAAAAGGCCTACACTCTATACAGTTTTTCCATTCAATCATCAGCAGATCAGCTCGATCGTGAGTCGCGTCGAGAGTTGAAAATTCAAATATCTAAGCCAATAAGGCGGACTTTCAGTTAAATAACAAATAATTTACCGTCACTGGTGCGAGACATAAGATTATACTACATTACTACCTATTCAAGATTCTTATATATTTGTATTCAAAGCTGCCAACCTTTAACATGTGTCGCGTTGCGTGTATTTCGCGCGCTCCGTGTTTTTCAATTCAAAGTAGCGCGAATTTTAAAATAGTTTAATCATTAAATTTAACCAAGTATAAATTTTTAATTTGGTATACAATTAACTCTGAAATGAAAGTTCAATGTTTACTGTACGACAGTCAAGATTAAAATGAATGTTACTTTTCGAATTTTCACATTTCTTGGCCTGTCCCTTACTTTTGAGGTACGAGAAAAGAAAGTCATTTAGCCATGCACTTTTCTACCACCGCTCCTTTTTCTTCTCTCACCACCTCTACTTCTGTAAATGGATATTCAATTGGAAAACACGCATGTGTTTTCAAGATGCTTGATACGTAAAAAATGGGTACAATGGCCCACTGCGTTCTTAGTTCTACACTGAGAAATTCTTGGGGTATCTGCTGTACTCGCTAAGTACGACTGTTGGACTTTTGATTTGGGGCAGCAGCTGCCCCGATTTTAGGAGCACTGATACCCCAATCATGGTTGCCCTACGCATTTAGCGTGAAAGTGGTGCCGCACTGAGGCAACTGTTTCACTTTTTAGGAGCTCATTTGTCCCAAATGAAAGTACGACTGTTCCAATGCTTTTGGGAGACCAGTCGTACTCCTTAGTACAGCAGATGCCTCAAGAATTTCTCAGTGTAGAGAAAATTCTATTATGACGCTTATGATTTATGCAGCTTTGTTTCTTCTAATAACAATTTCTCTAACAATAATTTGATCCTAAAATTCATGGATGTATTAATTTTGTATATAATTTATTTGTTACTTATTTGTTAGAATTTGATAACATTAAACAAACAAAATTTTACAAATTTTAGCTTATTGCATTAAAAATTCTCAGATCTTTCTTATTGAACCAGGTGAAACAATATTACATTTATTAAATTTCTTATACCTTATTTTCAGAACACTTATTTCAATGATTATATATTTAAAAATAGTTAAATTTGTAGAAATTTAAATGTTCATTATTTTTTGTAGTCATGACAGTTGCATTCTATACAATCATAACTTCTGTGAGAAAAAGTAAGTACGTTGCATACATATGTTGTAGATTTCTACTTGGCAGTTTTTATTTTAATCAGTTAACTTTATAAAGTATCTAAAGATATTGCAGTAACCACAGAATTCTTGTGTTATACAGTAGTTCCCTTTGGTGAAAACGTTGAAAAAAATCTTTCTTAAGACTTTAACAAAAGAAACGAAGAATAACACGTAATTAGTAAAAATAGAATACAACAGCCAGTACAGTATATAAAATAAAATAAAATATAGAAATTTTAAAATGGAAATATTTTAGTTTATTAAAATTTAATATTTTAAAAGTATTGTACAATCTTTTAAATTATTTCTACTTTATACATAATAAAATGATATTGCTAATTTTTATGAACAGAATATAAGATTTTAATAGGAACAATTTTGGTGCATTACAAAAATCATATGTACATTTGTTCTATTTCGCAGTAGTCATGATTTGATTTCTACTATAAATTTTTATATTTTAAAGAAAATATTACTACTAGAATGCGATTACGATCATTCTTTGTTTCTTGTTTCATTTATTTTTACTGTCTTACTTCTTCGATCTCTGTATCAGTTGTACATAATATATGTACGATAAGCCAGGTTAAATATATGAGACAAGTAAAAAAAATGTAACTATAGCATACTTGAATTGGCCCCTGACATAATAACTAATAACATTCATTCGCACATTAAGTAACATAGTATCCAAAATAATTCCATCTTATACTAGAATATTACTGTAAAATAAGACTAAAAATTCTCGCTTATACTATAAAAAAGCTTGTCATTGAAAAAAAAAAATCATTTATAAGTCAGTGCTTTTCTTATGCTCAAGTTTATTAATGAGTTATATTAAGACTACTAGACCCTCAATAATTTGAATACAGATATCTTAATATGCACTAAGTAGTATGAGTGAAAATATCTCTTTGATCAGAACTAAAAAAGCATATATTGAAATTCATTGAATAAAGTGTTACAGTATATTTATTTGTACAAATATAAGATATATGAAGTTTTACAACATTCTAAGGCATAAATTATACAACCCACTAAAATAAAAAGTTAATTATTGCGAAAATGTTTAAAAATCTAAAAATTTATTGTAAATTACAGATTACGCACCTACGGAAAAAGAAAACTTGGACAGTTTAAAACTCGTATAAATTGACACTCGAGCCGAATGTATACTATTTTTCCTACTACCAGGACTGAAATTACACATTTCTCTCCCGGAAACCGAGAGAATGTGGCACTTTCGGTGTAGGTATCAGGTAAAAAAAATGAAAGTTGTGCAAATGCCAGTAAAAATATATAAATTATGTATAAAGATGGTTCAAATTTTCTTTTTATATGGTAAATTTCATTAAGTTAGATATATCCATATTATTGAAGGCCTTAAGTTCATATTTTTTAAATCATAATAGTATAACTACAAAATAAATAACAAATAATAACAAAATATTTGCTACTTATAAAACTTACTACTGTTAAAATAAAAACTTTAGTTTAAGGTAGTTCTCTCCAAACCCCTATTTCTTCGAATGTGTCTAAAATTTTTTCTATTTGTTACTTTAAGTATACTTTATATGTGGTTAAAATCTGGAACCCGCAAGCGGTATGAAATTTGGAGATATTGAGCCTCGAAATTGCATACTTTAATATTGAAAGCCTATACTG
>UELU01145825.1:0-12601 GCA_900490025.1 Megastigmus dorsalis
ATATATATATATATATTGGTTAAGTCATCATAAAATAGCTTCAACAACTTATGCTTATACATTTATCTATGTAAATACTAATCAATAGTTTATTATTGTTGATAACTATAACTATACTTTATAGAAGAACCATTAAACTTGAGTATAGTTTTTTAATAAACTAAACTTGTGTATTATGAAAGTTTCTTTAAAATAACAGTAAATTTTAGTTACACATTCAAGGTTACATACAAGTTCAATATTCATGTACAATATTAAAATAAAAATTACGTGTATCAAATTGCTTTTACTTACTTTATTCAATACTGATTAATTTTACAGATAGATATTTATCAATTATTTGAATTTCATTTAAGCTCTTGATGTAAAAATGTCATTTATAATAATATTCTTTCCACCAATGTAAAAATGTAACTTATAATATTCCAAATTTCATAAATATTCTTAATTAATTAATTTATAGCATCGCATGGAAATTATGCAATGAAAATGAAAACGTAATATGTAATGTAGGTACGGATTTCATAAGTAAATAGATCTCCATGTTTATCTTTACATAATATGTTTATTCAATTAAAATGGTATTAAATATAGCAAAAAAATACAAGTTTCATTTATATGTATTTATCAAATATAAAAATGTGACGTAACATTGAATCCACATATCTAATGTCAATATGTCTTATCAATATTTCTATGATCACATTTTTGTTATTTACAAATACCCTTTACATCTTACAGTATTTCATTGGCAGGCTACAATTATGGGACCAGTAAGTATTTTGTTTATAATAAAAGTATTTGCGCTTTAATAATAGTTTTCCTTAAACAAAAATTCTTATTTACAGCCTGACAGTCCTTATCAAGGGGGAGTCTTCTTTCTAACAATACATTTTCCTACAGACTATCCATTTAAACCCCCAAAGGTATTGTACCTATCTTATTTTCCATGCATTTGTTTTTTTAACTACAGAATTACATTATTTTATTCAATCTAGAATTTCTGATTTTAAAATCACTGTTTATAAAATGCTTCACAATTTAATTGACTTTTTAATCTTTGATTTAATGTACATTTGTAGATACAGTAGCTTTGAAAATCTTTCAAGTCAAATATACCTGCAATATTATATAATTTTTATAATATTGTTGTGCTTCTAGGTTGCTTTCACAACCAGAATTTATCATCCCAATATTAACAGTAATGGAAGTATTTGCCTGGACATTTTGAGATCGCAGTGGTCTCCTGCACTCACCATCTCAAAAGGTAAATATTTATTTGTTTATTAACTAATAAATATGATTATTACCATAAAGGGAAGTTGGTAGAGCATAGTTATCGACTGTACTGTACTACATACGTTTTTCATTTAATATTCCCTATTTTATTATTTTTTTAGTTAAGCCTCATTCTTTGTAGTCTTTAGAATCGGGCTAAATTTAAAATATGTTGAGATATTGAAAGTTAAACAAAAAAAGAATGAAACAGTAAATGTCGGTAACTATACTAGACCGAGACCTTCTTAATAAATAAAATAATGTGAATTACTATGGTAATTACACTAACTATTAGTTTTTAATCAGCACTTTGTATTATTATAATTTTTTTAATATTTATTAATTGCTAAGTCATTAAAAATGAGGCACAAACATTTCTATAAAGTAAATTGATTCAGTTCAATTTTCATGAATATAGTGACTCTATTTTACAAATAGTATTAAATGAACATGGTAAAAATGATATTAGCAAATATCTGTTTAGGATACGTATACAACATAGTGTATTTCATTCAATTTTATTGTTCATGCATTCTGTGAGACTAATTATTAAATTTGCAATGTAATGTATCTACATATGCATGTGTAAACAAATTTAAGTTTCCTTTTAAATACTAAATAGTATAAAAAGATACTAGAAGACTATACTTTCTTTACTCTTGTAAATAATTCTAGTTTTTAATTTTATGGTGTTTTTAATGATGTATGGAATCTTTTCAATGAGCAATATTTATGAATTAATCTTTCTTTATTACATAAAAACAATTCAAGAGATTTAATAGTTTCCTAGCTTATTCCTTTCTATTCATATCATCCCTTGTATATATAACATGCTAAAATTGAATGTTTTTAAAAAGTTTTGTATTTAAACCTGAAATCACAGTTTGAAGTAAACACATTGACCTTGTTAGTGCTTTTAGCGGTTGATGAGCAGATTTTGTTGAACTTTTTTAGAACAATTCCAGTTTAGTACAATACCCATAACAATTTAGAAAAGAATTTATAATATTTTAACACGTTTAATAATATTTCCAGTTCAAATCTAAGATTTCAATTTTTCTTTTAATTTTTAAGTCGACAAAATTATTCAGTCGAAGACATATGTTTTGTATCTTATTTCTGATGAGTTTTCTTAAACAAAATACTTTAGTTAAGACAAGATTTTTAAAATATCTAACGATAGAAGTATAAGTAATAATGATGATGAAACGTGCTCGTGCTTACTCTACAAAATGACGTTATACCTTTGTTCCAGTGTTATTGTCAATATGCTCACTGTTATGCGATCCGAATCCAGATGATCCACTAGTGCCAGAGATAGCTAGGATATACAAAACCGACAGAGAGAAATACAACGAATTAGCACGTGAATGGACGCGCAAGTATGCCATGTGATGCGCCAATATTCGTTAACCTCAACATCTGTACGCCACCATCAAACAATCCCAGCCTGAATGCCATTTATCAATCAGCACCGATTCAACCTAGCTATGGCTCTGTCTGTCCTTTAAGTAAAATAATCAACATCACGTCGCCTAAATCAGACTTCTGGACTCCGCAGGGCACCACAGGCCAGCTGTGATCGTTCCATAGTAAGAAGTTCCCTTCTCCCTGGGTACCCTGTGAATTTCCAAGTCGGTGCCACGATGGCAACTAAAGGCGATTTACAAAGGATCAAGGATAAGGTGGTTCATCCCTCAAATCATTAAAAAAGGAAAATAAATTTAAAATCTATGGATCGAGAAAACAGCAAAAACAGACAGGAACAAGAGACAAAAAAATCATATTGTTCGCTTTGATTTTCGCAGAAATAAACGAGAGTTTTAAAAAGGAAAATAATAAAACAATGTAGGCGAGTGAAAGTAGGATTTGTATTTGAATTTAATAGTCTAATTTCTATGATCGTACTTATAACGCTGTAATATCTTTGCATATATGCCTACTTTCTCAGCGAAAAAAAAGAAAATACAGTTATACGCAAAGAAAAAACGTTATACGCAAACGTAAAAGAATAAGGAATATGAACGAATATTGTGCAAAGAAAGATAACTCCAAAATGGCAGCGCACCGATTGTTAGTTTTAAATGCAATGAGCGATCTACGCCCGTCCCTCGATACGATGCGGTCATTTTTTTTTTTGTAAGACTGGGCTCTATATATATAAATATTTCTGAAAACGATACTGATCTTGTCTTTTCTTTATTCTTTGAACATTAACTTGATTGATTCCTTGACAATTATGGAAGTAACGAAAATCTTGTCTTCAAAAAAAAAAAAAAAAAAAAACAAATTCTACAAGTAGCTCGGTTGACGCGTCTGTGGCTCGGTTTGTCGGTGTAGTGTGCGCGCACGCGTGGGCGTAACTAAAGTTAACAAAACAAGAAAAAAAAAACATTGAAAACTGATATAAAAATCAATTTAGGTATAACATGTTTCAATGATAACGTACTACATTTACAATTACACGGAGGGAGAAAGAAGTGACGTTCGAAGTCGAGCTCTGAGTCTGAGGATAACAGAGGGTGAGCAGATATAACATTTGTAGCATGAGATTATAGGAGCCAGAGTATCATAAGTACATTTCGAAAGGATTCAATTTTATCAAAATAATCTGTTTGCTTTCGATGAACGTACCTATGTATTTGAGTGCTCTATTAAGTTTAATACTGTACCGTTCGCTGAGACTTTTAAGTACTATCGTGGTAGAGAGCGAGAGAGAGAGAGAGAGAGAGAGAGAGAGAGAGAGAGAGAGCGAGAGAAAGGAGTCTTAAAAAATGGCAGTGACAAATCACGCGCCTCAAGTCGTAAGAACGAAACCGCGTTTGTACTTGTAATTATAATAAGACTCTTCGGAAGTATATAAAAAAATAAAACAAAACATTTGTCATCGTCGTACTACCAATGTTATTATGTACGCCGTGTGACTATTAGGTGTCAGGTTTTTTCGCTGGTCGTCTATTACAGCATCGAGTTATCGCTTTCTTTGTAATGCATATCTCGCGTAATCTTTCTTAACAAAGCTTTCAACCTTTTCTTCTTTTTCTTTTTAATATTCACCGTGCTTATAGATTTCATACAATTTCAACTTGCGATTTTACAAATTCAATTCGCGTGTTACATCTGTTCAATAATTATATATTTGTAAGTGTTCCAACGTTCAAAAGAAATTTGCTACTGAGTATTTTAATTATTTCTTTATTTTTTATATGTCATTCGCTGCGATGTGGAGAGAGACGACCGCGACGATAATTGAAATACCGATAATGAGCAAAGAAAAAATAGATCAAGCGTCGTTGTAAGTGTTCCCATTTGATGCGAAGGTTTTTACTATACACGGAACTCTTCGTGCTGCGTTTGTGTCCCTAGGACCGTGATGCGTTGCGAAGTGATTTCTCTCTTATTTTTTTTAAATTAACTTATTATAATTTGTGGATGCGGATTAAACACAAGTAAAATAAACAAAGACACGCTCCGCCTGTGGTGCTATGAGCATTGTCGCCCGAATGAAATCGAGAATTCGAAAAATCAAGCGCGACAGTTAACTAAAACACCGTTTCTTTAACTTTCCTTTCATCCGCGACAATTCAGCGACACTGCAAAATGCCAGCCGCCTCACGGAGAAGAGAGGAGAATTTATAGGGAAACAAGCGAGATGAATCAACGTTTTTTTGTAGATTGTAATCGAAAGAAGATTATACAATGTGGTCTTTTTAAGTTTTAACATTTTTTTTTCTTCCGTATCGCAGTGTGTTATTTTTAATTGAGTAAATAAAGAAGAAAATTTGAAACTATGGTGAAAAAAGAGAATGACATGAAAAAAAAAGCGACAAGAAATCTACCTATTTAAGAATTTGCCCCCTGATTAATCGTTCACCTCTAGTTACTAAAAAAGGATTTAAGGACAAAAAAAAACAAAAGAAAGGAACAAAATGGAAAAAATTTGCTCGTGTGTAATTATTATTGAAGACGCAATAATGAACATTTTTAATAACTTATCTTGTGTACATTCTAGCGTTTAGCCCTTTATATAAATAAAGTCCACATAAAGAGAAAGTTGAAGTCTATGTACTTTTTCAAACAAACAAAACTTAATTGAAAGGAAAGAAGGATAGAATATCTGACGCACTCGCCGAATGCGTTTTACCCGCACATTTTCGCACACACCAAGCTATTCATTGATTCGTACCAAAATGTTGCAAATGAAAAAGAAAAAAAAAGGAAAAGAAAAACAGATGTTCAGCCGTCAAAAACGTCGAGCCTCAACGTAACGTCTTAGTATACAAACAAAAATACGATAGACTCGAGAGGGCTGACCCTGCTTAAAGAGTCTAATTATACCGGGACGAATAAGAATAAATTGAATTTCGACTATGACCCAGTGAGAGTGCCGTGGTGTTTGTTGTCAGCCTACACACACGTGCGATGCAAATTATCCGAAGGCTTCGCAATGTTAAGTTGCACGAGACTATAAATGCGAGCCTAACCTTGCCAAATTCGTGATTTCGGATAATATATATCTCTCGAGACGCTGTCGCGCACATGTTGAGCATGCTTGTATATTCGGAATCTGCTGACAAGTTGGACACTCCGTACTTTGAAGAGGACATTCGTGTTCATTATTAAGCTTTCGTTGAAATTCACTGATTTGTTTTATATGCACACACCGTTAAAGTACACAAAAACAACAATTAGTATAATGATATCGCCTTTACTAGAGTACGTTTAGGTAGTATTGAAATAATTTTTATCGCATCGTCGATGAGCAAATATTTTTAAAAATTAGCTGCACGTTTTTATATTGATTTTTATCAAAATGGTATTGGATATTCACGTTACTTTACAAAGTTGTTTTTTTTTAGTTTTTATTGATTTCCATTAATTAATTGTATATACTATAATTTCAGCAAATGTGTGAATATTAGTTGATACTTTCAAAGTGCGTTAAAATGTACAACATTACTATATAAATCATTATCAATATACATTATATTTTATTTAAAATCCAATATGAATTCAAATAAATTCAATCAAGTGTACGCATACTAGTATGAAAAATGCAAATCATTTCTATTTACTAACATCAAACTTAAGTATTCATTTAGGTGAATACATTGACTTTACTATTTGCTTTACATAAATTGAATATTTAACTATTCAGCTTGTTACTGCATGACGTTTAGTTTAAAATAATAGGAGTACTACGTACTAAGGAAAATTTCAACTTGCCTATGCATAAGGAAGACAGTTAACAAAAAGGGGAAAAAAATAAGAAGTAGGAGCAGACAGTTTGATCTACAAGTTTTCCTAAGGTGCGCAGTTCTTTTTTACTGGATCGCTTGCGCTATTTTTCAACGTAATCATGTGAAGTAGCAGATACTGCTTATTAAGCTTTATCGAAGTATACTTTAGAATTTCAAAAATGCAATGTTTATACATTAATTTAAAAATATCATGCGAAAGAGTTAAGTAATTAACTACGTGATTTTTGCGTAGGACGGTGTACAAAAACCATAAGCATGTCTTTGATTGAGATTTTGCAATTATGCAAAATTTAAAAATTATACAAAATCGACTCCAGACAGTCTAGAATTCTCTCGTTTACTCTTGTGCGAACACTGTTTTGATTGATTTTTATAGTGAGTTTTTCTTTCTTACGCGCATTTCAAATGATTATACGAAAGCTAGCAATGTGATTGTTAATACTTAATAAAATTTCATTACACTAGATTTTGAATTGTGCACGAGGGTGAATCTCGGGAGAAGTTCGATAGTTCGATGACATTTTCAAATAAACGTTTTGTAATAACGTTAAAAATATTCGCCGAGAAACGTTTAGATTTTAATTGTCATGAATATGAAAATCATTAGCAGAAATAAATATTAGGTGATTTTATTATCTACTCCCAGATATTATCGAGAATAGATTTATTTGATATCGATCAATGACATCGATCGAATGAGACAAAATAATTGTTTGCAACCAAATATTTAGTAATATTTTAAAGATCGGTTGAATTCATAGAAAATAGTTCAAAAATAATTTTTAGCCCGATTTATTTCATTAACTATTATATTATATTTTTTCTATTGCATTTACTTGTAGAAACAATATTTACAAAATGCTAATTTATTTACTCAACTAATTACCTATAATAATTTATATTTTGACAATATGTTATGAAAATTCACACTATCTTTTACCTTTTGTATAATACACTGAATAATATCGAGAGGTATATAATATTCAGTATTTATAAATACACATTAAGTTCCAAATAATAATTATCATTGTGATTACAGTGACACAATAATTTACATATTCAATTATAATTATAAACCTAAACAAATCTTTAGTTGTTATAATAGTATAACTACTAGTATAAAATACAAGTATATATTTGTTCATTGAAGAATGAAGAAAAATATGCAATTGTATGTTCTACTGTTTATGTTTAAATAAACAAATTTTCCTAAAACCTAATAATTCATAAATAAGCATATAAATTAATAAAGAAAATGGAAGATTAATGAATTAATATTATTCTCCAAGTTTTTTTTAGTAGTATAGTGCAGCAAATTAATATTTTAAAAAGTAATATTTTTATAGGGAGATGTGTTACGGTTGGATAGATTTCTAGCTTACCGATTTTTGCATTTAATGAAATATATAATGATATAGAGATTAATTTTTGAAAAAAACTCTGTCACCTTTTCGGTAATGATTTAATTATTATGTGGTTCAAGTTTTATAAAAATCTGTCCACAATTCATAAAGTTTTTTGTCTTCGAAACCATTCACAGCAATTTTTATTTCCGAAATTTTCATCGACAAAAATCTGCGAATTGTGGATGGAATTTCCTGAAACTAGAACCACATAATAACTACATCATTACCGAGATGGTGACAGAGAGTTGTTTTCCAAAAATTAATCTGTATATCTTTATGTATTCCGTTAAATGCAAAAACCCTTAAGGTAACTGAATCTTTCCAACTATAGCATATCCCTTTGCTTAGAAATAAATATTATCTAGTATTATTTATATGTGTTAATACACAAGTATATTTATTATTGAGTTTTCATATATCAATTTTCATATATATAGCTTTTATAAGAAATTTTAATCGACTACTCTCGGTATAAGCTTTCAAAAAAGTTATGACCTTTGTTATGTAACCACAGTTATATTATTATTTTATTTGTTATAGAACATAATTTTGCATTTCTGCTTAATTTCTGTTATTACGTAATTTTATTGAGAGCCATTCCTTTGCGTTGCGGATCGAAATGTATTGTTTTTCTGCTATTAAAGCAATATTTTTTCTTTGTAATAATTTTCCGATCTATTTATATTAGTTTAATTCTATTCCTCAACTTATAACGAGAGACAGCATTTTTCTATTTTCAAAAATTAAACTAATCAATAGATTATATATGAGGCTGTTTATGATTTATTAAAGAAATGTGCTATAATTTTAGAGGTAAAATCGATGTTACTTACAAACAAAATTTTCGATAATAAAAATCTCTGTGAATTATGGATGTAATTTTATGAAACTTGAACCACATATAATGTTTCCATCATTAATTCATTATCGAGTCGCTGACCGAGAGATCTTTCCAAAAATTAATCTTTATCTTTGTGTATAATGCAAAAACTGGAAAGGTAGGAATCTTTCCGATCATAGTGCATCCCATTAAGCTAAAAAAAATAGGTTTTTTATAACTCCTGATAAGTTTGTGGCTAGTAATAATAAACTTTATAGGCTTCTTTATAGGTATTTCATTAACAAAACATATGTTTGTAAATAGTTTTAAAAACTCTAAAATAAAACTATTTGAATATAAAATAATGTAATGAATTAAACAGTATTGTGATAATTTTTAAGCATAACATGAATACAGATTATGGAAAGTATAATTTGAAATAGATTGTTTTTTATTATTTACAAAATACTTGCGTCAAATTTCAATTATCAAAAAATTTACATTTTACAGACAGTAAAAGTTTTCTAATATAAATTTTAACGGCGCCCGTTCAATGGACATATATAATTTTGTTTTTTATAGAAATATGGGGAATAAACATACATTTTAACAATAATGTAAAGGTATGCATTAAATTACTGAACTAAAAATTTCATAATAGGGTTATATAGGTTCATATACTCAATGGGATTGTCCGAAAAAATCCGAATTTAAAAAAAAGAAATTAAAAATCATTTTGCTACAAAAATCGACTTTATACCAATCTATACAGCTTTGAGCTTTTGATAACGAACCCAGGAACATTAAAGACTAAATGAAAATACAGGTAACTGGATCACAAATTAAAATTTCATCGAGCAAGTTTTAAAATTGTGCAGCTTCCACGCTGCGCGAATGTTTAATAGATACGAAATGTTGTCAAAGTTTTCAACAATCTTTCTTCCGCATAAGGGAATCAGCTATAAATAGGTTACGAAAGTATCATCCAAATTTTTAAAATCTTCATTTTGAAATAAGAAACCCGACCGCATTCACAGCGTAATTCAGACTTATAATCCTACACTCCATACTTATACCGTTCCAATAAAATATCGCTCAAAAATATTCAGACTAACGGCGTCACTATAGCCAACGTTACATAAACAAACGCACACCACCAGTCTCTTATTTTCAATGAAAAAAGAAAAAAATCGACGAAATAAGCGTTGGATTGAATCTGTAAAGGAGCAGCTAACTACTACCGCATCGAGAAACTTTACGATCGCTTGATCGTACCACGTATGCGCTCCTATGTAAACTTCTCTCATTCGGATAGAAAGAGACTCGCCGCTTTCACGCGTGCTGTGCTTTGTATGTTTCCTACTTCCTCGGCACGGCCTGCGAACCGCTGCGAACCGTTCGCTCACCTGCGGGGAGAGAGAGAGAGAGAGAGAGAGAGACGAGCGCACGAGATAGACGCGGATATTTTATATATAGGCGCATATACACGAGCATACATACGTTTGGACAGCGAGGCACACGAGTGTCGCGACAACAAGACGTGAAACGGTGAGAGTGCCGTATACGTATACTTACTTACGCGCGTAGTGTGACGCAAGCGAGAGGAAAGACCGGCGCGGGCTTCCATCGTAGAGTCGTAAGACGCGCGCGCCAGCTCGTGTGTGAGCAAATTTTTTTTTTTCCTTACGCTCGCGACTGTTAGCGACTGTTGACCGAATCGCAGACTGGAGGGAAGGGATTTTCATGTATGCTTAGTCTAGGAATTCGATGGATTTTAGGATTTATTACTGGTATCGTCATATATATACCTATATATGTACTTTGTCATCGTTTGCATAATTTGCAGATTTTTTTAAATTTCTTTTAGCTATTTAATCTAGCGAAAAGAAATCAAAGTCTAATAGTGTAGACTTTTGATATTTTTTCCAAGACCTGATTAACCACTACAGACGTAACTTAACCACGATAAAATAAACCTTTGAGAATTGATAAGCATTAGCGGTGTTATATAATATAGTATTGTGTTTAAGCCTGAAACTTCTCGAAAAAAATTCAAATAATTTTATACAAAGAGACTTCCTGTCTCTAAAATCGAATTACTAAAACGTTACTTCGAAATAATGGATTTTTCCAGGGGTTTTCACTATAATTCCAAATAAAGTTATTATTTTTCACTATCGTCTTATATCCAGTATATTCTAAATTTCATCGCTTTGATACGTTGTATGTACTTGCAAAACTAAATAGACAGAAAGTTAATATTTTTATTTTATTATTATTTTCAAAATAGGATAGTATATATAATTTTTTTATCAAAATTATTTTATGTTTATGCAATAAAAGAATTTAGTGTGGGTAAATGTATTATAGATTTTATAATAATTAGCATGGTCTCGCGAAGAAATGAAACGCAAAGTAAAGAAATAGAAAGAGAAATGGCCCCCACTTTTTTCCTCTATTACCTTTGGGTTACGTATAGCTTTGAATACAATAAGTATATAGTACCCCACCATTTGTAAAAGTCGTATACAATTTTTCGTAGACCAAAAATTACCGTTAAATTTATATAAATTAATTAATTTCTAATATAGGTATTTGTATTAAATTAAAACTCAAAATTTTATTGTCTAGAAGAGATTAGAATCAGATTAGAAAATAGTAACTATATCTTCATGTAAAAACAAATTCGTCAATTATCAAAGCCACAAAACATTTGACAGCAATTTATGTATATGGATAATGGAATTCCCTACTATAATTAATTTATACGATCATTGCGAATTAAAGTCTTAAAGTTTCTTTAGCGGTGAAAAGTATCACTATTCAATTCATTAACATAAGTTTATCAACCTAAATCGAAGGAGGAAAAGAGATTTCTGTATAATAACATCTAAAAAAAATTGTACAGATGAAATCGCCTTTCACTTTGCTCCTCTTTCGCAGATGATATAGGTATACATATATGAATTCTTTAGAGCGCAAAGTGATCAAGAGCTCAATATTATGCGTAAAGAAAAGAAAATTCCACTGGACTTGACAAAGGTGGCAAAAGTATCTTGGCGAACGCTCGTCTTAAAGAAAGAGAGAAAGGAAATCGGAGTCCATCTGGCGCTCACCGCGATATATAAGTTCGCTGTCCACTCGTTGTTCCACGCCACAACAACGGGTCCATTTATATGCATACGGAGCAATCCATGTATGTGCATAGGTACAAGCAGGGGAGACAAAATATCAGAAATCTTCAAATTTTAAAATGGAACTTTCGACACTGAAAGCGTGTGGCGTTCTTAGCAGGTATTTACACTTTGTTTAAATGAATATAAATTATTCGCAAGCTCATTGTTTCCCGAATTGATATTCACAAAATAAAATAATGATAATTACGTAAACAAGTAAAGTATGCAAGCTTTGGTTATAAAATTCCTGAATTTTATTAGTTTTATTCACTTTTTAAATTGTAGCGTGTAGTGCCTTGAAAATTCTACTTCTTTGGCAATTAACTGCAGTTATCTTCTTTGCAATTAATAGAATAAATATCTTAAGGAAAAGTCTAAAGTACTAAGACGCTTAAAACTTTGAACATTACGCTTGGCCGCAGAAATTCTAAATAAAAACATCGCGAATTGTAACTTTATACGTATACCGCATACTATAATATAATTCTTATTTTGTTGCTGGGAAAATGAATTTATATACTAAATCTATGAATCATCTTACATCTTCTTTTAACCCTGTTTTATTTTATCAATTGGTATAAAGACCATCCAAACAAAAACTCGCTCTTTTTTCTCAACGCACGAGTCGATTTTATAACCCATCTTATTTATAATTGTAGA
>UELU01145825.1:12621-35568 GCA_900490025.1 Megastigmus dorsalis
TACATATATGAATTCTTTAGAGCGCAAAGTGATCAAGAGCTCAATATTATGCGTAAAGAAAAGAAAATTCCACTGGACTTGACAAAGGTGGCAAAAGTATCTTGGCGAACGCTCGTCTTAAAGAAAGAGAGAAAGGAAATCGGAGTCCATCTGGCGCTCACCGCGATATATAAGTTCGCTGTCCACTCGTTGTTCCACGCCACAACAACGGGTCCATTTATATGCATACGGAGCAATCCATGTATGTGCATAGGTACAAGCAGGGGAGACAAAATATCAGAAATCTTCAAATTTTAAAATGGAACTTTCGACACTGAAAGCGTGTGGCGTTCTTAGCAGGTATTTACACTTTGTTTAAATGAATATAAATTATTCGCAAGCTCATTGTTTCCCGAATTGATATTCACAAAATAAAATAATGATAATTACGTAAACAAGTAAAGTATGCAAGCTTTGGTTATAAAATTCCTGAATTTTATTAGTTTTATTCACTTTTTAAATTGTAGCGTGTAGTGCCTTGAAAATTCTACTTCTTTGGCAATTAACTGCAGTTATCTTCTTTGCAATTAATAGAATAAATATCTTAAGGAAAAGTCTAAAGTACTAAGACGCTTAAAACTTTGAACATTACGCTTGGCCGCACACTGAAAAAAATTTAGAGGATACGTCAATCTATTAGTATGCAGTGGCGCCACTGTGAGTTTCGGCAACAGTCCTCTGTTTATCGAGCACTGAGTACCCAAATAATTTTTTTTTAGTCACGCAAGACAGCGATCGCTCGTTTAGAGAGTACTCATTCCCTTTCCTGAGAGAATCAGTGCCCAAACCATCGGAGCGACCGCTTGTCTTTTGTTTTACTTGGATAGGTGAACTAGAGCCCAATATTTCTTTCAGTGCAGAAATTCTAAATAAAAACATCGCGAATTGTAACTTTATACGTATACCGCATACTATAATATAATTCTTATTTTGTTGCTGGAAAAATGAATTTATATACTAAATCTATGAATCATCTTACATCTTCTTTTAACCCTGTTTTATTTTATCAATTGGTATAAAGACCATCCAAACAAAAACTCGCTCTTTTTTCTCAACGCACGAGTCGATTTTATAACCCATCTTATTTATAATTGTAGACCGCATCATAACGATGCGCAAAATTACATAATAAACTAGTCTACTGTGACTATATACTGTATACGCCTGACAGATTTAAAACATAGTATTTTCCAAGAAAGGTTTTTGTTTAACGTTTCCCATTAAATTGACTCTATCGAAGGGAAGCTTGCGCAGGTAACCCAAAGCGACCAAAAAAAAAGGTCGAGTCTCGATCCTCCTCGGCAACTCAGGATAAGTATAACATTATCGAGCAAAACGAAACTCGGCTATAAACCACCGGCTGACCATGAAACCGTGCGGAGTCGATACAAGATCCCTGCGCCAGCCGAAGAGCAAGAATATACTCGTACCTATACCGGTCGATCCGACGCGGATCCCCCCGTGTAGTAGCAGCCGTCCAAGTCCGAACCGATCGGAGCTGGGCCGCGCATCGCGGCGGGCCTCTCTTACGCTCCGCGCTCAGTGTCGGCGATCAGCTCGTGTGGTTCGGTCGCGCTCGCCGCCGCTCTCTCTCTTGCCGTGAAACGTCCCTCGAGAACGGCCAAGTGTAGATAGAGAGAGAGAGGCCACCTATACCTCGTGCGCTGTATTATATACACGCGAGGAGAAGCGATGTGCTGCCGAGGACCGTAGGAGAGATCGAGGATCCGCAGCGAGAGAGAGAGAGAGAGAGAGAGAGAGAGAGGCTCGTGTATCACGAGCCAAGGGCCCTCCCTGTCTTGCCACCGCAGACCTTCTGCACTTTGAATTATCGAGACGTACAGGTGAGTTTGATGGGAGCTGCAGCAGCACCTTTTCTCGGGGCTTATATTGACCGTTTCGAGCTGAAATCTTATAGCTTGCATATGGGCCTTTTTTGTTTTGGAGAACATAACCTTTATGAGAAGCCCACCTGTGCGCGCGTACTTTGTTTTGATGGGGAAAAACTATACTCGCACGCGGCTGATATACCTCTATATGGTTCGGATGCAGGAAAAAAGTCGCACGGCCGCAAAACGAGGTGAAAAAATTTCGCGCAACGCGACGAATGTACTTATATATATATTTCTTTTTATCGTGTTTTCATTTTGCATTGGCTCACGAACATTCTTCGAAAGTCCAAGCCTCGGTGATATTGTATTCTCTCGTTAAGTATTTATCCTTTAGCGATACTTGTATTGCGAAGAAGATAAGTAGTGTGTGCGAAATTTTAAATAGAAGGACAATTTGCTGAGAAGGTGCGATGCCGCCGCGGCTTTAAATTTAGTAATGCCGTTTTCAAAACAAATAAATAAATCTTCCCGCGGTTCAACGCGTGGGATACACACTTTTGTTTTGACAACAATGAATATTGCACTTTTGGCTTATATTTTATTAGTGTCCATAGCTAATTAGATTTTGGTTACGAGAGCTCGGAGTTTTGTTTACAAACAGCGTATCGTCATTTCTATAGTCTATATTTTTCTGTACAACTCTGAATGGATTTTAAAAGTAATTAATAGGTTATCCAGACGTGCTAAAGACTTTTGAAATAAGGAAACAATTTAAATGCTAAAATGAAATTAAGTATTGTTTTTATTCATGAGAAAAATCCGCTAACTGTTGAGTGCAATCTAAAATAGGAAATATTCTTTACCGTACGGATAACCATAAAAAATACAATAAGCGATAATTAGATATAAACCAATAATTTATTGTAATCTACTACTGCATTATAATAACAATGAATTAATATTAATATTAAGATAATATACTGCTTCTATAAGTAGTTTTCACGTGCTACTTGCAGGTTATGCAAATGAATTTAAATAAAGCTCGCTTGTTCATAGTTCTGACCGTTAAAACTTGAAAAATGCATCTGATTTGGCGCTAATGTAGCTGTTAAATAGAACTTTACTTTTTGTTCAGGTTATATAATACCGTTGGATAATAATAAATAAAGACGCAAAATTAGTCTATTCCATTGTCAAATAATATAATTAGCGCGTGTATATTTCGCTTGTAAGTACAAAAGAAAGTGGATCCAAGATAATGTTGACAGACTACTTTCGAAATTCGTTGATTCGATGATTCGCTCCTTGCGCCGTGCGGTGTATACTGTGTGTACTGGCCTTTAGAAAGGCTTTCTCGACTCTTAACGTTTTTTTTTACTGCGCACGGTAATTTTCTTTTTTTTTTCTAGTTGGCTTTCTACTTTAAAAGATTTTACTTTTTATGAAACGTAAGTTTGTTAATCCAGTATACTTTTAAAAAATAAAACCGGTACGTTGCAAAAAAGATCTATAAGTGTGTTTTAGCTTAATAAGTGTAGGTTGAAATAAAAGAGTGTATTGTTATTTTGCTCGTATTAATTATATTATTAATTACCTCCTGATGTTCAAAACCTTTTCCATGCAAGAGTTGACAAGTAACAAACAAGCGCGAAATAAAATAAATACAATTGCAGGTTTACGTACGAAGTGTCAAACTCTTATCCCAACTAAAGAGCACCGAAGTTTTTCGTAGCTATGACTTTAGTGACCTTTTTTCCGGCGATTCGATGGAATATGTGCATGCGCTTATAGACAGGATATGTATTAAGAAGAAACATTGCTCTTACGCAATAACCTCATCACTCTTTTTTTTTGCAAATCAATGAAACTGCACATCGTATGCGACATTTCACGCAACCGTGTTATCGACTTTCGTTATCAGGTAAAAATAATGAGGTTGTCAAATAGCTACGTGAATTATACAATTTCGCTATTTTAGCAAACTTAAGGTATTTACTGAAACACGAGAAGCATTTATTCGAAGAACTGTTTTAATACTTTGCTTTGTAATAGATAAGCAACCGGACGCTAAATTTACGAATGATGATTATTACAATCGATTTTTTTCTAAACAGGTCTACCACTTTTTTATCTCTGCACGCATTATTAACGTTGAACTGATAACTTTTAGTCGAATCAAAACAAATAAATTATCATAATCCAACATGTTAAGGTACACGTCTTTTGTTTTTATATATATTAAATTTTGAATGCGTTGCTCAAACAGTGATAAATACTGTAACTTTAAAGAAAATATGTTCTATCTGAAAAGGGGCTGATTTATCTTAAGTCTTAAGCCCGCAGTGGAAGTAAACTCTGTGCCAAAATGTGTCGAAATCAATACTTTGTACACGGACTGTTTTATGAAATTAGGACAGAAGATTTAAACGCACCAATTAATAAAGTTTACAATTATCAACGGCTCGTTACAGACTATAGACATATATACTGGACAAATATAGTAAAACCATCGTGATCGATAATCATGGCCTCTTCTGATTAACCGGTTCGCGAAGTGTATTATACCGGTCGTACAACTGCGGGAATCAAGGTCGCTATAAGGAAATGATGAACCCAAAATTTTACTTTCTTATCTTTATGTACGTTTCAAATTGAGAGTAAAAGTTTCGTTTCAAAAGTTATTTTATTTTCCATACTATCAGTATATTCTTAATTGTTTTTACATTCGTACATTCACGGGTTTAGAATAAATGCAAATATACACATTTACCTCTCAATACATCAACGGTTTAACAGTGAGACGTGAATACCGGTAGGATACATCGTAACACCGTTATAATTATTTTTTTTTTGCAAAAAACACTATTTAGAAACTTTTTAAAATGAATAATGAGTTCCTGGAACTTATTTCTGTAACAAAAATAGTTTACTATACTAGATGCGATAACTTGCGACGTTTGTTCTTTTAAAAAAAAAATAATTTCCAGTTATTATTTTGCTATTGCGCGCTCACTTAAATGTATTGTTATCAGAATACCAAATTGGTTAGACCACACAATAAAATATAAATACAAAAGAAGTAATGGGTAATATACATGACAAGAAACGAGACACATCAGGAATTCCAAAGATCTAAAACGACAAGGAAAATCGTCGACGAGTTAAGGTTAAATTTTCGATAAGCGCGCAACAAAGAATACCTTTCGAGGACTGCTAAAAGGATCGTTGTATTTATTTATTAGGTCGCTCTAAACATTATTAATTTCCAACGACTGCATTATAATACGATATTCTTGAGAAATTCTATATCATCTCTTTCTAAATATTCACCTCAGTTCAGCTTCGAATTTTTACATTGATCATTTGCATCCAAAGATATCCGTACAATTGCCTTTGATTAAAACTTTTATGCCAGAATTGCGATCGATCATCTTATAAATTGCATTATAACTGCACACGCGTATCGAGTTTAATAACTCGAGTGCGGATATGTATATGTATACGTATAGGAGAGCGATATATACGGTGTAAGTAGATAAAGTCGCGGGGGTGCAAGACAAGGCGTTATAACCGCGGCTTTACACGTACCTTGCCGCGCCAGCGCGGATGCGCTTATGCGCGATCGACCTGTACCGTCGTCAATATACGTATATCTCGCAGCGTCTTATAAAGGCCTCTGCCAAGGACGGTGTTCGTGCACCCGACGCGTTATACACCGGCACTTTGCGCGCTGCGAGTATTATGCCTCTGCTTATACGAGGGCCCACACCACGTGTACGTACTAATTTTGTTTTCATCTTACGCTTTGAGTTATTGCTTTGATTCAGTGAATCGTCAAAAAGCGCGACACTTTGGGAAATTTATTCCTCCTGCTTTTCGGGCTAAACTAAATTTTCAAGCAATCAATATTTAAATTGACTGAGGAGTGCTTGTATATTACGGTTATTTGAAATACTGCGTGTGTAAGCAGACGTAAAGCCATTCATAATTTACAACGCTTGTACGCAGTAACTGCTATTCACATTGTATATATAACGCATCAACTAAACTCGCACATATATTAACAAAAGGCATCAAGGAATTTTTCCTCTATGCTCCACTTTATACTAAAGTCGATTACCAAAAATCATCGATTGGGTCGAATATTTTCAGTATAGATTTATTCATTCCAATCACGACATTGTCTGTAAAAGCGACTCGCAATTATACAAATCATAAATTTTTATGAAAATCAAGAGATACATTCCATCGACAATCTGTTTCCACGCCATATAACGTAGCTCGGCCTCGGTCTGGCGTCGATTCTGTGCTTCTCTCGCCTTTTCGTTCCGCGTGTAGTAAGTACGTGTGCGCGGTCCCGTTTCCTCGAAACTTTCTCGTAGATTGCTGCAGCAGTTGCCGAGAGATCGGAGCTCTGCGGCCGCGCCGCGGAGGTGAGAGTGAACGGAAAACTCGCCGCATTAGAGAGAGAAAGAGACTTCCCCCTTCCTGTTTTTTTTTTATTTTGCGCCTGTGGCCAGTCATGCCGCCCCGATGCTTCCGTTATTTTTCCGTTCCCTCTATGGCTTTTGGATGATTGCTTTTCGAGAATGTTTACATTGAGGTCAGTTTTTCGAATGATTTTTATTGCTATTTAAGCAACTTTTTCGAATGGTTTCCAATTTTATGCCGTGAATCTCTTCTAGTGCTTAATAGTAAACAAGTTCCATTATGGGACGACTCTATTGTAAGTTTTATAAAAGGTTTTATCCATTAATTGTAAAGTTAGAGAAAGTAAACATTCGAGCTTCACTGAAAATTTATATACATAGAAGTTAAAAAAATTTAATCTATTGTTAAAGTGAAACTAACAGGCTGCTCAAAATTAAAATGAATAACTGGTGAATATTATTTTGAAAATTAATTAATTTCTTGAAACTTTAAAAAAGTTAACGCAGCTACCAAGAATTCCGCAGAGTATTATAATTCCATCGTAAAAGAGAAAGTTTTTCTGTTGCCCTAAAATTTATTTGCATTGTAAAGTAAATTGATCTTGAACACACTATATAATGTTTGCAAATTTATCTATAACCGCAACATCCATTTATATCAATCAATTAAAATAAATTTTTCGCGATAAGAGTAAGGAAGAAAATCCGTTTAATTTCTGGAGGTTACGGACAATTTAATTTACACGCATATAAGACAATTTCCGGCTCTTGTAGCATATATATATATATATATGTATATTTGCGGTAAAAAACCTTCTTTTTTTGTCATAAGAAATCTGACTCGGCTTGTAAAATCCATTCACGTATAGAGACTTTGCAATTACGTATTGTGCAACGAGAAAAAGCGATCAATCTCTTAAAGCTCCCTATTCAAATGCTCAAATGTTCAACTTGAATGCTTAATGGCTTTGTACAGGCCAACGACCTTAATCGGTACATTTATCAGTAACACTTTTCAAGAGCACTTCAGCGCCTATTTAAACCGCACCAATTGATTTATTTTCAAAATAAAAATAGCGAATTCCTAAGTTATCAAACTGAAAATATGAAATGTTGAAATTCTCGTGTAGTGGACTGTAAACTCTTGAAAGAGATAGTTATTTTTGATTTCATTGTAAACGCTCTTTTAGCCGCTGTACTAAATACTTTACTCGACTTCCAATAATTTTTTTTACATGTATCATTTCAATATTTATTGCTGAATCTGATAAAATGTCCCTATCAAATAATCATTCACTATTTCAGATAACAAGGTGGTTCTTCACGGACTCCCTAGTGAATTTAGAGTATCAAATAAAGTTTGCGAAATTATTGCTCGATTAGGATAAATGATGCTTATTACATTTTTTTTTTTTATAAATTTTAGGATAGTTTTACTTGATATTAGTATCAAAATAACAATGTTTACATAATATTAATGTTGCATGTACATAGACTTTCGTACTTGTAGGGAAGAACTTATCAGATCGTATGCTTTGAATTTTTTGCAATAAACATCTTTTTAATTAGTTCGGTTACCTCCATTTTTTATTCAACCAATAGCAAGAATAAATCTTCAAGTTTCATACCCTATTTTTACATTGTTGTTTGTAGTAACGTGTTGACAATAGTGCAAAAATTTATGCGGCCACCGGTGTAGGAAAGAATTAACTTTGAGAGTATTTTTTGGTCTTATCGACGCAATCGCATTAATGCGACACCGGAAGTATAGCCAGTATAATATAATCCTCTAATGACATTAACAGCGCACTTCTTATGATTCTAGTAGGCGCGCAGTCGTTTCACGGTCTATCCAATGATGAAAATACTGGCAGGCGTCGAGGAGGTCAGCGACGATACGATAAGAGAAACCATCAACGAAAATCATGTGCACAACAACAATTCGCACGAGAAGCCCAAGTCGCTCGAGGAGGCGGAAAACCAGAAGCCGCTCGTCGAACAGGTACACACGTAGAAGTTTATTCATGTTATTTCAACAATCATATCATTAGTAGATCTTAATGATTAGTAGAACTTAATGATTGAGTTCTAATCGCACATTAAGAATAACAAACTGCGTACCTGAAAATGGACAATTGCTAGTTCACAAACGCAGCACAATATAATTTCACATAATTTTTTTATTAAAAAACGTGTTTGCTGATAAGTGTTAGATATATTATTTTTTAAGATTGAATTTATCGTTCCTATTTCAACTGTATAACACGGAACACATCTATATTACAATTTATTTATTTAATTAAAATTGCAAGGTTTCGAAAGCGTACGGACACATGCCTTCCTCAAGTGATTTTAAAAATAAAATTTGAATATTAAAATTAAAACTTATACTGATACATGAAAACGTACGGACCCACTCTTAAATATTTTTAGAATAAACGCGCGATAAAAATGTTTTCCATTTAAAACAAAAAACAAAAAACGCACCTCTTAAAAACTTATACATAATTTCTGGAAATGTTCACATTGGATAAATTATCTTTGCAAATTAATATTATATCCTTTGTTCATTGGAAAATTTGTCGGTAGACGATAACTGAGCGGCTTTTTTCATTTCAAATTATAATATTGAAAGAATTATATGAGAATACTCAGCTAATTATGTAATAATATTTTTTGATAAAATAACATTTTTATCTTTTAAAAAATATTTCCATTAAAAATTTTCTAATTATTGCTAAGTTTATAATATTGAAATAAAGTTTCGTATTAATGAGCTATAAAAATCTTAAAAAATAACGAAACATTGTAAAGTTGTTAATGATAGAATCTTGGTTACAACCGACATGACTACAATAAGTGTAAAATAGATTCCTCTAAATCACATTTTTTTTCCACGTATCTCGTAAAAAATTGATCGACTTGCAATATTCTGAGAAATTGATACCAGCACAAACTTCAAAGGTCGAATTTTTTTATACTAAACGATCATTTAGGTGAACAGTCAAATATCTAGAATTTTAAACTATCATCAATTTCTGGTACAAATCAGTATTTTATCTTATCTTACATTATATTAAAGTGCTATTGTTCAGTGACCAGTCAGGAAATGTTCAGTCTATGACTGGAGACCCTACTCTATATAGATGAACCATTGTGGACCATTGAGTGGGTGATTGGGGTTTTGTGTTATATATGAATGTATTTGTGTTAGTTGTGTGAATCTGTGTGAGTTATGCGTGTGTGTACGTATGTGTATGCGTGAACTTACAATGCAAGCGTAGCGAGCAATTACAGCTTGCCAATAATTAAAGTTTTAGCATTATTTTATGTAAGATGAAATTATAGAAATATAAAAATTTATTATGTGACATAAAATTAGTTTTGATATTGTGACTTATACGAGTAATTGTAATAAATTCCTGCCAACTATACCGAAGAAATTTCGAAAATGGGTATCCATAAACCTACGTGCAATTAGGAAAAATTGAAAATTACGGTAGCGCATTCAAATATTGAACATAGTATAAGGAATAAATAGTTTGCGCATTTTCTCCGCTGTGTTTTCTCCTTGCACACGACTGCGGACACGTGTCTATTACTTACTAGGTTGCGACTACTGCAATTGTTACGCTTTGTTCGCTGTATATACTTCCTCATCCGGTGTGTGAATCTAAAGAAATTATAATTTATAGCAATTAACGGTTCGCGCGTGCTCCTGTAATACGATAAATAAGCAACATTTAAGCTTGTTCCCGATATTTCACCATTACTTTTTAACGATACTATAGTATATCTATAGATACAAAAATGGACTTTGAATCATTAATGAATTTATTAGACGATAATCTAATATCTTAATGCGACACGTGAGTGAATACCAAATTGATGAAAGTTTGGGGTCTATACCGAGCTAAAAGGAAAACGAAAGTCATTTTGTAGTATTACAGGGCAGAATCTTCCGAGCGAGCTTCCGAGGCCTGTTTTCGAAGGAGAAAGTGCGAAACGTATTTTGATGATTAGCATTATGGCCATATTTCAAGGCTTGTGAAAGACCTTTCATCGAAAGTGAAAAATGTGCTCGGGAAGAAATTTTTATCGCGCGGTTATGTGCAGTGAAAAGCAAGTGAATTAACTTTTTGAAATATATAGTTTTGAAATATAAATACACTTTCGGTATATTAACGATAATAAAGTTGTTATATAAGAATGATAAGCGAAGCTCTATATCTTCTGTCGCTGTTTAATTTTTTCAATATCTAAATCGTTCGCACGTTTCGTAAAACGTCAACAATAATCTATAAGAATAACAATAAAGATTTATCATATAGTAAACAAATGATGTGATAAAATTTGGAACATCTTGTGGTTTTCTTCTCGTGACGGTGACGCGTAAACGATAACTTTGAATTTTTTAATTTTTCCTTTCAATACTCGACAAAAGTTATCAATGAATTACTTTTATTAAATGACCTATTTCGAAACGATTTTTCCCCTACATCCAGAAACCAAACATCGATGCATTGGTTAACGTGAAACTCTCAATCTCCACTCATATAAGAATCCCGTATAGTTGTAACTTCGACTAAAGAGTACATATACAAGTGGCTTCTGAAGCAAAAACAAATGTACAACTACTATAGGCGCTAGTATGTCCGAGCCCGGAAAGAGGAAGGAAAGAGGGAAAGAGAAGAGTTCTATAAGAGGCAATTCCGATATCGCGATGAGATGAATTTCTCCTGGCTCATAGGCGCGAGAGAGAGCTAAATGCACCTCGAGGCTATGGGGACTTAACACACAGAGAGAAAGAAACGAGGGACTCTTCGAGAGACTTGTCCCGTTGTGACCCACTTGCCGCCTTCTCTCCTATCTTGTATATGTACATTCACGTGCAGCAGCGGCTCGACGATCGTTTCGCCCGTTTATCCGTGTATCTGTACAAGTTCGATTTCGCCGTGTGTATATGAAAAGGCCTCTTTCGCGAGTTCTCGCGCGTGTAGCCGGTGCCATTAGGGTCACGCGAGCCTATATGAATTCGACGAGTTTTCGAATCTATGCATGCGAACCTTGTGTGATTCAACGATTTTATCGATTCCGATAGCGTCTCTGACCTCTTAATTTTTATGGTGGTTTGATGGCTTTTTTAAGCACTGGGTACATGAGTGATACTCGCGTGTCAGTTTCTTTCCTTTTCTCCGCACACATCAAAACTAATTAACGGGTAGTAAAAGAAAAGTGGACTTCCTCTTTTCGTGGTGTGTGCAGTAAATATGCACATTTGTGTGTAGGCTAATTGTGAAACGACAACCAAATCTGTATTGGAATACAAAAGTTTGTCATCAATTTTGAAAAAAAAAAACATTTTCTTTAAATATTAATGTGCGTTGCATAAATGAAAGGCGCATCAGGGTAAAAATTGAGAATAGTTCCGAGAAGAAGTTGTAGCAATGTAAAATGTATAAACTGTAACTTACAGGTGTAATCGTTCAACCGAAAGACTCGAGTTTTTCTTAAAGATAAATGAAATTGCACGTGAAATTTATATGAAAATTCTGCATAAGTAAGTTACGATTAAAGTTGTGCGCGTATACAAAATACTAATGCATATGGATTCAAATCTTTATTTTATATAAAAAACAAAGCCAACATGTACAGTGCTTTAAAGTATATGCTCATCGCTACGCCTTTAAAATAATTATTTTAAAACTGACTTGATATATAAAATAAATAATCTTCAGGTAGCCGATCGCGAAATCGACAGAAAAAATCGTTCGTCAAAGCTCAAGTTTGCGTTACTTTCAGTGTAAATCTGTCATCTTGGGCGATGCCGATCATGTGTTACGCCATATACTCGCGTTCAATAATTTCAAATACCCCCGGTGTTTACCGAGCCCTCGCCCAATCAGGAACGTCGCACGTGGAACGAGAAAAATACCTCTACATCGGAAGCCACGCGGAACCCACCAGATAATATATAGCATAAAGCTATGCAACTCCTTCGAGCTCCCACTGTCTCCGTCGATCACGAACGCGGGCAATTGCACGAAATTACGTATTCGTTCTTCGTCATCGTGTATTAGAGCATCGCAGTTGCCAAATAGACGTTGGAAAATCGCGATTTCGCAAATGCCAATTGTTCTGTCACGCTTGTAATACACTTTTGATGCAGAATAGCGTTTCTGTCGTCTCTTTTTCAAAAGAGTACGTTCATTGTAAAATTTTTCTCGAGATTGGACTACTTGATTCTGGACAAGTATAAGCTTCAATGTTATTATTCAAAAATTCTGATACACATCTTCGGTTATCCTTGCGTCATTACTAAAAAGATGAAAATTTCTAATTGATCTTTTTCCTGTTTTCTATACACAATATTTTACTGTTGTTATCATCACTGCACTTGCATCAATATACAGTGAATGGCCAAAAAGACATGTATGTTACACGAAACAATATTTTTTAAATGAAACTTCCAACCCAGTCTATGAAAAGCTTTAATTTTAAAGCGCAATAACGTTGAAACCCTGAAGTTTATTCACTACGTCATATATAAGAATCCAAATCACGCTAAAAATTTTTCATTCAAAAATTCTCGCTTGGCACAACGACCATTCGCATTTTTTCAATTTTAAACGCACGTGGGAAAAACTCGAAATCTTACATATTTATAAATAAAAAGAAAAAAGCGTACGTAACCAAGTCGGTTTATCGCTCTCTCTCAATTCCTTATGACTATATAGCAATCGCTTCGGCACGTGCGAGCTAATTTTCTCGAGCAGCAGTAATTACGTGCGCGGTGGTGATCGGTTTAAGTATTTCGTTCGCGCGGACACGACTTTATCTCCGCTCGGGCTTGTCTGTGATGCAGCAGCAGCAGCGGCAGCGGCGGCAGTTGTGTGTGTGTGCGCGTGTGCGCGTGTGCAACAAGGTCAGGATACACCGCGAGCCAACAGATTTCACTTATACACGATGTTATATACAAAGTAGGCCGCGAAACGATCCCTCGTCTTCGCTTTCCTTCTCTTTATTTATCGCCTTATATTTTCGACGCGCGCTGCACTGCTGCACCCAGGCCTCGACTTTTATGCGCGCATAGATGAGGATCGATGCTCACAAGATGGTTAGTATAATAGTTGCAACTATATACTGTATATATACTAAATCGCTGTTAACCGATTGTATATCGAAGGATATATCTCGGCGGCTCTTGCGTTCGAATCCCTGAGTGATTTCCGTGCACTTGAAAAGAAAAGTCGTCTCTCGAGGCGAGGTATAAATCATGGATATAGATTGCTTTCGACATTGAGTATGTAATATTCTTTGTTTTCATACGGATTTGAAATTTATATACTCCACACTTTATCGATTCACGTGAAAGATTCGCTTCTACTATGGAAATATTGAAATTTTTTCGAATCGATGAATCGCGTGAGAATTTCTTTTGTATGACGAAAGAAAAATCACACAGCCAATTGTACCTCGATGTATATATTATTGCAAAAATATACATGCAAAAATTATTGAAACAGTTGACTCTTTTTATTCCACGTATAATTTTTATCTTCTTTTGGCGATATCAAATCTTTTTTCAAATAATCTTGTTAAATTAGCTAATTAAGTCAATAAGTATATCAATGAATAAGACGTTTAAGTTCAAATAAAATACAAAGTTTACATTTTACATAACAACTTAGGGGATGCTTAAGTCATTTAAGACTTTGTATGTTCCGCCCTACATTTTACCGACCGAGAGCTAAGTAATTCTTATTAATTAAATAAATACAGGTGCATTTCGTCTATGAATTATTATCTATCATCTGGCAAAGTTTCAAGTGAATATTTCAATGACACATTCAAAAATTCTAGTTTCGAAATGAGCGATTGTTTCGGAACAAGAATTTTCGAAGGTGTTATTGAAATATGTACTTGTAACTTTACCAGGTGATAGATAATCAATAGACGAAGCGCACCCGTATTTGCGATTTGCATAATTTCAACTATTTATTTAGTAGTCAGGATCCGGTCGATAAAACAGTTTAGTGGTAACGGTAGGACTTTGTCAACCCGTTAAAACCAATATATTATGACTTACAAATAAAATCAATTAAATATGATAAAAATAAATTTTATTTTATACCGAGAGAAAAAGTTTTGATAACGTAAATTATGAAAAGATTCTATGATAACCTTAATTTAATCCTTAAGAGATTATTACACAAAGAAGTAATCCAAATTTTTAATCAATATCCATTTTGGAATTACAGTCGATGTTTGATCGACCAAAGGCACTGGCAGACTCACCAATCAAAGGTCCAGTTACCCCAGCGGATGAAGAACGAATGAGAAGATTGTTACCCTTCCATCTAGCTCCAGAATATTTACGATTCAATCCTTACATTCTTCGAGGATACCGAGGCTATTTAACGACAAAGCTGTGCATCGAAAGGTCAGTCGAGTACAATTAATCGATCGAAACTTATTCTCTGCATCGATAGGAATCACACTATGTTATTTTAAAATCTTTGCTTTCAGTATATTTTGGTGGACGAATGAAACGATCAACATCTGGAGTCACATTATCGGTTTTATGCTCTTCTGCGGACTCACCTTCTACGATTTGTATTTAGTGAATATCAGTGCCCCGTTCGGTGATAAAGTACTATGTGCTCTACTGTTAGTTTGTTTCCAAGTGAGTTAGAGAAAAATATTTCAACGATGTGTCAAAATTGGAGAAAAAGAAAAAAAATTATTCTTAATTCCCTCACTCTTTCGTTTTTAGGCCTGTATGATACTTTCTTCGGTGTACCATACATTTTCCTGTCGAAGCGAGAAGGATTATTGGTACTTTCTTTCCTACGATCTTTTAGGAGTCGCTCTTAGTCTACTAGCAATTTACATGTCTGGAGTTTACTATGCGTTTTGGTGTCATAAGGTAATTTATCCCCGAAGTGTTTATAAAATTTCATAGGGTACTTTAGCGGCACAGCGACCAATTTATTCAAACTGGAACACTCGGGATTCCACCACGGACGAAAGCAAAATATTCACTTTCGATATTTTCTAAAGAAAGTTCTTTATTTTACGATCCTGTTATTTGCATCATTTTTGAATAATTCATTCGGAGGAAAGCAAAAGTTTGATTTACTTAATCTCGCTGGGAATGAACTTTGGAATATGTGCGCTTTGAGGTCGTGATTGGCAGTGACCTGTGTTGATCACTTAATTAATTACTTATAATTATGGATCAAACTCTACCGACGTGTTGAATTATTATCGATAACGCCAATAAACTGCAACAACCACCAACATATAGAGATAATTTTTTTTAGAAAAGCTATTGATTGCACTGCAAATGTAATTGAACTCTATATGTATAGTTGTTATTTAAAGATTCGAAACTCTAATATTCGCAAGTCCAACCCGTTCGTCAAAGTGCCTATTCAAATGAAAATGCAAAATATCGAACAAGGAATAGAAGTAAGAATTTGGTCGAGTCCAAGAATCTCCTTGAATTTTCTAGCAACTCCAGCGATTCTACTTAGTTACCGTGTTGGCATTCTTCATCGTGGCGATGCTGCTGCAACTGCCCCGATACCAAGTCAAGGACAACATCAAACTGGCGGTATTCGTGGGCTGGGCGGTCTACGGTGTCCTGCCGACGCTCCACTGGACGATCGCCATGGGCGGCATGAGGAATCCCGTGGTCAGTCTACTGTTGCCGCGCGTCCTCGGCATGTACATCATCAGCGGTGCCGCCTTCCTCATCTACTTCAGTAAAATGCCCGAACGATTCTTTCCAGGTAAGCCTATAGGCGTATATGCAAGGGACGCGTATACCGACTCTTATCCATGAAACCCAAGAATCCCCCGCGTGCAAGACCGCTTGGACCGACGAAGGTCCCGCAAGTTTGTATGCGAAAGCATGTATATAACTTTTCGTCGAGAAATTTTTATTCCAAAGTAACGTTTTACATCCGATGAAATTACGGTCTATATAAATGAGGATAATGGTATACAATTTGAAAACGCAACTTACCCCATTTTAGTTTTGAAGTACTGCGAGAGAAAGTAATTGTATTTATTCAAGGTTGGGTGGATTATGTCGGCTCTTCCCACCAATGGTGGCATGTGCTGGTAGTCGCAGCTCTCTATTATTGGCATAACACCGGTATGATGTATGTCGAGTACCGACTGAACAACGGCTGTCCCAGTCTGAGTCAATTATGACATACGGCCTATGACGATCCGTCGAGTAAGTATAAAACTTTCTTTGTTCGCCAATATACAATATATATGATTGTTTTCTATTCACCGTAAAAGATATAATGTCTGGATATTCATTAAACTTTTTATCCCTTATAATGATTCATAAATATCAGAATCAATTGATTTAAAATTCTTATTAAAACGAATTAACTTGGCTTCATCTTCCTCGAAGAATTAATGAAAAAAGAAAAAAAATGTTAATCATAAAATAAAAATGACGTTAAGATTCTTTTTTTTTTTAAAAAAAAAGGCAATGTCTCTAAAACTGAACGAAACAATAGTCCTAGTCCTTGTCAAAGTTGAAAAGAGAATTTGTAACTATCAGAGTAATAAGTTAAAAGAAGCAGCTATCATAAAAGTAAATCTTCATCGTGTACAAGCTTTCACATGCCTTTACGATGACATTTACAGCTCCGGCGGTCTTCTCCATGGAGTGCGCCTGCGAAATGGAGTCAAGATGGTCGTCATGGTATCAAGAGGCAGCGATTCCCTACTACGCTCAACAGGGTGTTCTCACCTGCCTCATAGAAAATCCGTTGCGAGCTTACGCTCAATTAAAGAGCTTTTGAAGTGCTGCCGCGTGTCCACCGCTCAACTTCTCAATCTCAAATTACACCGAGATTACATAGATAATACAAATATAGGCGCTCAAGTGATTTTATACATGCAGCGAAAAAAGACGCTTTTTATTTATTGTGAAGTTTAATTTTTTTTTTTTTTTTTTTACGAATGGTAACCTGTTACTCTCGAAGTGCGGTGTTCTAGTGTAATTTTCTATAACGAGGGAAACGGGGGGTAAGTGTTTGACAACCGATGTTCTAATCATGTTTCGTTTCTTCGGAAGGTTGTGTTGAAATTTGTTCGCTCATTCGCACCCAAAATATGATATTATACTTTAGTTCGATTTATTAGATAATCTTTACACCTAGTTAAGTTTTAAATTATCAATCTTTGAAAGATTGTTTTTAAAATTAGACAATATCTGAGTTTGCTTTTATCTTATTACACATATAGTGTAATCTATCGGATGCTTTTCGATATAATTAAAACGTATATCTTCGTTCTATTTTAAGATAGCTGTAAATACATCATATTCGATTTTTTAATGTTTCAGGAAAAAAGTTACGATACAATTTTTAACTTTTCCAAAATCATTTTTATACAAGTTCATTACGTGAGTTTTTAATTTGCTTCCTTTTCAAGCATCTGCAATATAAATAACTTATTACATTGTTATGGTCATGTTACAAAATTATTGTATACTATAATTTTCTCATACTTCCCATTTTCTCGCGTAAATAATGTGTATGCCCATTTTGCGTTTTTTACAACTCAGTTTTTATGGTTATATGAATAATTGATATACTATTTTAAGTATGATGCGAACATTATAGACGAATTGATATGTCATCCCATTTCTATATTTTTTATCAATTTTAGCTTTAGATTTGTACGTTAATGGTAACAACGGCGTCTGCGACGTCGAATACTAATAAGATTGTACCACTTTGATATACCATTTTTGTGAAAAGTTTACCAGCGAAGCTAGTTGTGTCATATTTCAAAATTATTGAATGTTGTTTACAGGCTTCGATAATTGTTACAGGATTGTTACCTTTGTCACTTATTAAAATTGTTATTTTTACTTATTTTTGTTATATCTATGTTATTAATTACCTTATCCGATATTCTTTCAGGAGGTTCCTTTGTTATGTATGCATTGCATAACTCATATTATTTATAAAGAAATATGACGGCATGAAATAATTTATCTAATTATATTTTCTAAACCTGTATTTTAACTTAATTTATAGAAAACTATTACATTACACATTATATTATATAATATTTACAATTACAGTATTTTGCAAATTATAAATATGATTGCAGTAAAAGAGCACATATGTATGAAAAATGTGTATCAAGGTGAAATGTATCAATGCATATGAGAAAGTTGTTAATTGGTGTGTATTCCTACTATTCTTATCTCGTATGATTTTTTTGAAAAGTGGATTCTAAAAGCATTTAAAATTGTTTATTTTTATTATTGATATTAATTACTTTTATATTTTAAATCATAATATTTTATAGATTAGATGACCTTTAAAAATCAATTATTATAAGAAAATAATCAAAATCAGTTTTATATTTTCTGCAGTTTCTAATTTGAAGCTTGAATTTTAATAATTGAATATTAAATAATAATACAATGACATAACAATCCACATAAATCTTTCGTTGATTATAGCATTTTTTCGTGATGCGAGCAACTTATTCATTTTAAGATAACGCGGTTTTCTTAGTTATCGATAATCATTTATCGTGATTCGTGCATTTCCAGCTTTTGCGATGCCACGCAAGATGCCACTACGGTCAATTCTGCTGCATATATTTTAAGAGAATTAAAAATTCGCATTATGTTCAAGTACTTGCAAGTCACGCATGTATTTAGTCATTATGAGCAATCGGTCAGCATGTGTTTAACAAAATATTTTTTTAATCGATTAATCATTCGGTTTATACATTTCTGCATTCTTTTCCATTAAAATGAACTATCTTTTCTAATATTTTCACAACCTTAATTTCTAAATATTTATAAGACATTCATAATAATTTGAATGAATTTGCAAATATTCAATACAATGCATGAAACTATAATATTAAAACTATATCTCTGTATAGGATGAAAAAGGACATTGTTTATAGCTATCCCAACTTTATGTTAACTATATATTAACATGAATTTATAGTAAAAAAATCGATTGTTGAATTTAATAATATCACATTTCGTTGATAAAATTTCAAATTAAATATAGATTTATTAAAATGTATTGATCTTGATGTTAATTCAGTTTATACATAAATTATCGAAATTTTAACATATAAATTTGGCAGTGGAATTCTTTATCGCATTGACTAATTTTTTTGGGTGTATCTTCAGAAAAAGCTTATCAAAATATTTTCGAGAGAATTAAAAGGAGATAACATAAGAGACTAACAAAAATCATCGCGACATGAAACTATTATTCCATGAATATTTTATGATGGAGTAGAAAAAAACGTTATTGCATTTCCAACATATTTTTCTCTTAGTATGCTTATTTAATGATTATTCATGAGTATAATTAAATAAGTCAACGGTATATATATATAGGACAAAAATTAATCATATATTATAAACATCCACACTCAGCGAAAGTACACACGCGTAAAAGTCGGGGCAAATTAAAGGGCGAGAGTAGCGTCGGGCCGATGCATTTTTCATCATTTAAAATCCACTAGCTCGTCCTTCCGTAACTTTTTTCCCTCCCGCTCGCAAGTCCAAGAGCAGCAGTGGCGCGCAGCGTAACGAAGACAGCCCCTGGTGCAAGGAACGCGAAGCGGCTACTACCCCCCGGTATATATACGGTATACACAAGAGCAGCGCGCCGGAGAAGGAACGAAAGCCAGAAAAAGAAGGTGAGTTCGACGATTTTTTATCCCCGACGAAGGTACGCATCGCTGTAAAGAGCGAGAGAGCGAGAGAGCCAGAGAGAGGTGTGTATATGTATATATATATATATGTATATATGTATATATCGGCCTGGCCAAGGGAAAGAATTTACGTAGCACTTAATCCCGGCGCTTAGAGGTCCCACGCGCCAACGGCAATATCGCTTTACTTCACATTCTTGCTCCTTCTCTCTCTCTCTCTCTCTCTCTCTCTCTCTTTCTCTCTAGGTATACATAGAGCCTTGCCCTTCTCAGCAGCATAAGCGTCTTCCACTCCTCGGGTAAAAGCCACTCTTCATCGACGATACTGGGCCTGCGCACCTTACTTATATATACCTTCGTGCACATGTATAGATATACATCCATGCGGCGCTTTTTCGCGAGTGCGAGTTTTGATGTATAATTTACGGTTGGGTTAAGGAACAAAATAAGCGTGAATCATCGAAGGATCATTAATCATCGTATAATGTTATTTCAGTAAAACTCTCTCTTGCTCTCTTGTATGCCTTGTTCTGGCGAAGCATTAATATCCGCAGACCATATATGAATTCGCATATTCTAAATCTTTGCTTGGTGTATATTGGCATAGCTAATGATTTATACGATGACGCAATCAAATCGATGAACTGCTCGATGCAATTATCGTTCTTAGGAGTTAGAACCAACTTTTCCACGATCGATTGTGGAAGATAAAAAAATTGCTTGCGAAAGAGTAATTGTAATTAATAAAAAAGCGATATCTCGAAATCGAACATGTATAAAGCAGCATCGTTTCGACACTGATTTAAGTATATTAGATCCACGTGCTTTAGTGATTAGTGCGGGTCCAGGGCATAAATTTTTCTACAATGCTTGTACACTTGTCTGTCTTTAGGAGATAAAAAGTACTCGAGCGATTATCGAAACCGATCCTCTAATCGCCCTGGGCTCACTAGAGACCATTATATTACGCTCTTAATCGCTGCCAACTATATCAGGCCCGGATAATCTTGTGATCGTAAAGTGGTTTTACACGTATGTATAGAGGAATCCGCTACCTGCGGACGTATTATAAAATGCACATCGATCCAAATTCAAACCGCTTTTTTTTTCGAGACTCGTTTCGTCATTCAATTTCGGCCCAAATTAATAGTTTTTATCATTGCATATTACTTATTGTCAAGAACATGTCCTTCTAAGGGACAAAGAAACCTATGCTTAATAGAAAGGCAAAAAAGTAGTTAGAAAGGCTTGACCAAAATCCTGTATACATAGTTTGAATCCCACTCGAAATGAGATATTCGAGTGCGACCTATAGACACACTGATCGTACAGGAGCCCAGCCACATGTCGAGAGCTTTAATCGAAAAAGCCAATGATGGAAGTCAAGATATGCAAGAGAGAGAGAGAGAGAGAGAGAGAGAGACCTAGATTCAGGCTCAATCTTGAGTCGGCGCAGACGTCGAATGGTACAGTGCACGAGTAGCGCAAAGATTTCCCAGCGGTAAAACAGGGGAAAAGCGAGGAGTGCAGAAACGCGTCGTCCGCCACGAATCCACTGCACAAGCATATAGATATATATGTTCGGCTAGAAAAATATGAGCGCTAACCAATGGGGAGAAAGATCCGAGGAGCAAGAGAGCGAGAAAGAATCGCTGTGCAGCTTCGCGGCCGTCGTAGTATAGACAGTATATATAGGTATCGTATCCAAGTGCACGCGATAAGACAGCCGCAACGACCTGCACATAACGGCACAGTACCAGATATACATAAGATGAGATGAGACTTACGCGGGTGGGGGAGGAGAAGACGTGGGAAGAAAGATATGGAGGAGCGGGAGGAGGTGGAGGAGATGCTGGCCGCAAGTCGAGCGCGTGCGCCTCCCAAGTCAATAAACATCTGGAGAGGAGCAGCCGCCCGGTAAGCCCTGGACCGCACTCTGGATTACTACTACTACTACTACCCTCCACCCTCTCCCCCCCGTCCCGGCTACTCTCTTTCCCGCGACCCTCTATATATATATGTGTATACGCGCAGCTACGTAGAACTCGTGCGCTCCTGGTCGGCGTTTACCCGTACCGAGGACGGCTTGATGGGATGCTGTCAGCCTGGACACGAGAGCTTCGAGCTATTGCCCCGGTCGCGTCCCTCTATATACCTCCACTCGCTTATGTCGGACTTGATAACGTTCGCGAGACCTCGAGCTCCTTCGAATTCGCATTTTAATCGAATGTCACTCCATCGAGTGCAGCGATTCCTTTGCGCGACTGAAATGTATATATTAAACAAAGTTTGTTTTTGAATTTTTGTCCGTAATACAATTTTGAATACGCGAATGCGATACTTTACGTGTTTGTAGAAAATAATTGATCGTGAATATTTAATATGCTAACTCTTTACAGGGTAATTTTATTATATATGTGTAGCCGTAAAAAAAATTAATTCGATCAAATTTATTTGATACAATAAAATATTTTACCGGGATTATATGACTTTTTAACGAATATAGGTATAATGAACAGTTACTGCTACGGTAAACATGAAGTTTATTTATTCCACATCGTCTATTATTAAAAAAAATAACCGCCTGCCCTGCTAGAAAATTTAACGATATTTCAGCCAGATTGAAGCTAGTTTTGCATGATATGCTTACGATCTGGCTGTATTTCTGGATGGAATCCCCGTAACCTGACGACGGTTTTAGATTAGAATCTGGGTGGATTCTACTTAATTCTTAAAATAATATAAAAATATATTTTATTAATGGTTACTATATTTATTAATAAATATTGTATTGAAAAATACAAAAATAATAATTTAAAGCTATATTGTGTCCATTTGGGGTTAATTAATCCGTTTAAAAACGTCCCATAAAGACATTTAAAAATCGACCTTCTGCTCGCGTACATAAC
>UELU01145826.1:11828-25164 GCA_900490025.1 Megastigmus dorsalis
GAAAATATTATATTCACTAATATTACTAATCCATTTAAATGATAACTCAGAATGTCTCATTATTTAAACTTACGAAAAGTTCAACATTATCAATCATCATGCAATCATTCACATTTCCGATATTTAGAGTTTTATTTACTGCTGATTTTCTTTCAATTGTTTTTCTTTTATTTTATTCTTTAGAAATATCAAAATCTGTATGAGACTTTAGATCTAAATATTGACTGATTTAAGCTTATAAATATTATTATCATTTCTATATTGATTATTACGATAGATCTGCGAATATTTTCATCTAACTGAATTACGTTAAACATAATAAATATATATTTAGCCATCAAGAATAAGCCTATACCAATTATTTTTAATAAATAAATAAGTTTATTTTTGTGTGATTATATTATTAATATTCTACATATGTATACGACTTAACTCAACGAACAATATCTTCCGACTTTTATACATCTAAGTTGAAATTAAAATAAGTAATAAATTCAGCGTTACCATGTAAAGATTTTATCCAATAATAATAGTTAAAAATCGAAAGCGATTCTGTTTTACTTTTATATATCTATTATACTTATAATTCCGAAACACGCTCGTATGCGTAAATTATAATGAATGTTCCCGCACTAGAATTATTATAAGTAACATCCTAAAAATAAACACAAGACCGATTAATAAACACTCTAAAACATCTTTATTTCAATAGTAAATTTAATATTTAGTTTAGTTAGTACTTCTTATATTCCTTTTTTATGTAATGTACGTAAGAGAAAAGTTGTAATTTCGTCGATTGTAAAATAATCGATTTAAACCTTTCCAATATTACTATTAGTATCTATTTAACGAACATTAAACAATTGAATATTCATAACTATTTTTATACTTATGTCTGAGTCGTATTGTATTTCCACATTAAGAATTCTCATTAAATAGTTTATTCTTTTCCTGTAAAAATAATAATACCGATTATAATACAACTTACGAATGCGTAAATAATAACAACGAAATCATGTTAACCGTAAATGCATGTAAAAATAAAAAATTAATGTAAAAACCGAAATCCAAATAACTCAAAAAAAGGACATCCTAGAGACATCTATTAACAGAGAACTTCTTTTGGACTCCTCCCTCGCGCTCCACTCCTCTAAGATTTGGGCCCGCGAATCACTGATGACGTATTGGAAAAAACGCCCGGAAATATATTGGAAATCCTGCCCTTCTTCCGGTTCAACGAATTGGACTCATTACCCCCACACGCCGCTCGAAGCTTCGTTCATCCCCCAAATCATAGGAGGAGCCATTGTTTTAAAAAGGCCCCGCACGGACCCCAAAACTCAGTAGAGATTCTGGAGACCACTCCAGAACTGGAAATTTTTAACACACTTCAAGCGACTCTCGTCAAGTACCAGACTCGCCAGCAACACCACTTCAGCCACTCAACATTAGAACGTCAAGCATCAACAACATTTCAGCACTCAGAACTTCAAGCAACACGCACACCAAAAAAAGACGGACTTCTACAATTTTTACTATAAAGTTCGCGGTTATTCAATTTTACAAATATTAAGTTTTGTACACAAAAATAAGTTACGAGTAAAAGTACAGATAAAAAGAAAATTAAAAGTGAGTACTTTACGCAATTATTATTTTTTCTCCTTTCGTATTTCCTAATTTTCTAATTTCATATTGAGTTCGCTGGATTATCCTTGCGCAAATCCGATCTTCGTTCAGGGGCAAATTGCTCGGTGGGCGAATAAGGAGACACATATACACATTATATGATTTTGTTCAGGTGCAAATAGCTCGCTGGGCAAACATATAAACACGCGAACACTCACAATCAAACAGTTAAAAACTAAAACACGCCTTATACAGACGATTATTCCAAGATATTCTAAGAGATACCTCTCTTTATATCTCGTGAAACGTAGACATAATTATTAGAATCGTCGGAAAATATATCTGTGCGCACTCTACAGATTTCGGACGTATTCTGCTTTAAATCAAGTAATAAATAACCATGGGCAGCTGTTGTAGAATCCTGATAAGCCTCTTGTAAAAACTTTGAATTTTCAGAATAAGCCTGTCAAGTCATATGTTGAATCTGTGCACGATCCCGCGGAACTTTAAAAATAACAATATAATTTGAATTGAGAGAAATATCTCGCTGTTTAGACCCCTAATGAAATAAATTTTGTGTAATAAAAATGATTCTTATATTTTTGTGATTGTTAGCTTTCGTAAAAAAATCGACCACTATGTTGTTTGACGACTCATGAATGAGGTTGTCGATTACAACTAATTTTGGACATGAATCTTCTGAAAAATCTTCATTTTGAGGCAAACCCTCATGAAACGCTACATACCGACCGTATTTCAAGTAACTATCTTGTCATTCATTATAATATAATAATTTACGAGCAAAAAACATATCGGACATTAAATAGAACTGTTTGAAAAATTTTTTCACGAAATGTTTCTTTCGACAATCGGTGGGACCCGCAATGATAGAAGTCCATGGATGTTTCCAGGATAAGTCCATTATGAGTGGTGAAAAAAAGCTAATTTTACGGTCTGCCCCCCGTTCAGAGCTGAAACGCTGTAAATGCTCTAGGTAATTTAAAACCTTTATGTAACTGTCACCACATTTGTTTTTTAAATCTAGTAAGATAATCCTTCTAAAAAAAATTTATATTCCGCATAATGGTTAGACGCTGGTACATTGCAATTTACATTATCAAAGTATTCTTTTAAAGTCTTCTAACGGGCTAAAAAAAAAACAAGATAAATTATTATAAATCTAATTATATTTATAAATTTTTGTATAAAAATAAATAATTAACTTTCTATCTTATGCTGTTTCTAACCGAACAGCTGCGATATATTATATCCTTACATGCGTCGTATTTTATACCGTCGGGTTTACAATATAAAAATTTTACAATATAAGAATAAAATTTTGGCTCTCCAGAGATGAATGAAGTTATATTGCTATTTACCGCATAGCTTTCCAATTCATCCATGATAAATAAAAGATGTCCTGTAGGTACCTGATATTCACCAGGTGTATTTTTGTATAAATAAATACAAGGATCAGTGTCATAATAAAGTACGTGTTTGCCTAATTTTTCAAAATACGAATATAATTTTTGTCGTGCTTCAGTAGTTGTATACGCGACTATGGCTACATTTGTGACTGAAGACGGGTTAAATTTTTCTGATGCATACTTCCAATTTACATAAAAAAACATCCTAATTTACAGGCAATACACTTATCAATAATTTATCCTTGTAGAACTTCATACAAGGATTCTTTAGTTCTAACTACTTCGGTAGTACCTACGTTTTCGTACTACCCAAATTTATCCTAAAAGAAATTTGAACAAAGCTCTCCTAAAAACAGTAGACTGGGATTTTTTCTACTTTGCTGCCTTCAAGCACGACATCTTCTTTTTCCGCGTACTCTCCAATGTATTTCTCCCGCACGTCTTTACTACTAACATCGTAATTGACCGGCCACTAGCTTGCTGGTTGTTTTAATATTAAAAATATGTTCATGCATACAACGAATAACCCGTTCTTATCATTACTTACCGTTAATATCGATAAAGGATCCAATTGCACTGATTGTATTGCCACAAAGGTCCATTCGGCAAAGTGTCTGCCAAAATAGTAAGAACTATAAAATCTTCTTTGTTATATTCACGAACTAAATATCCAAATAAATCACGCACGCCAACTTGTAAAGCTATAATCCCTGTATCATCCCTAAAACGTAAATCTACCGCGCGAGCATTCGTCGTGAATTTTGGATAGTACACTTCATTCTCATATTTTTTAATAAAACATTCACTTAAGAGTTTATCTGCCTCGCTTGAACCGCCTGACCGCTGTTGCTGATAGTGGTGCTGTTGCTCTTCCTGTTACTGCAGTTACTCCTGCTGTCGCTGTTGCTGATGTTGCTGTTGCTGCTGATCTCGTAACCGTTAGTGCCTGTCACCCAGTCTCTCTCTGAGTAATTGCCGATTTTCCTGCAGTTCTAGTTTCACACCTTGTAACTGACGAGGTAGCTACTCCAGCTGGTGCTGTAGTTGTTGTTATTGTTGTAGTTATTATTGCTGTTAACGATTCTCTTCTTGATTTCTATTGACTCCTACAAAATTAATAACAAAGTCTGTTATTAATAATATTCTAATTAGCAAAAGTGAAAGATATTCTCTAATGGAACTTTTATAAACTGAAAATAGCTTATAACCTTGAGAGGAGAATCTTGCGATGAGTTCGTTGAAGGGATCCTCGGAGATTTCGTTCTGAGGAGTAGTGAAGCTCAAGGTTGTCGTCTTTTCCTCCTGGTTGGTGTCTAGTTCAGCTGGAGGTTTAGTCCAATTTTTCCAGTCGTCAGTAAGTCACGTTGCTCCGAGCCACTATAACCTGTTATCTAATAGTTGTAGGGGGAGCATGCCCCTGGTCGCGAAATCTGCAGGGTTATCTGTGGTCTTGACGTGCGACCAATGCGCGTTTGGCAATGAGGTGCATATGTCGCTGACCCGATTCACTACGAAGGTAGTCCAGCGGGATGGGTAATTTCGGACCCAAGCCAATATTACTTGTGAATCCGACCAACAGAAAACTGTGGCTGGTGGCGACTCAAGTTACGATAATACGCTCGAGACCAATCGCGTAAGGAGACTTACTGCGCAGAGCTCGGGCCTTGAAATATTGATGGTCTTTATAGGTGCCACCTTGGTCTTTGCTGCAATCAAGGTAGATCGCGGAGTAGATGCGTCAGCAAAGCCGTGCAGACACCACGTTGACATGCTGCGGGTCTCGAGCCAAGGAAGTATGCGTATTTTCTGTACCTCGGGCAGTTGATCGTGAATTGATAGCCACGCTGCTAATGAGTCCTAGTACAATTTTACTCTGAAAAAGAAAAAAATCATGAGCGGGATTCCAGTGTTGTTCAAGGGTCAAGACAATATCATTTTCATTAAAGCAGCGGTCTGTGTCTGACACAGAGTCTCAATTCTCGAGCAAGGAGGATCAATATGCCGACCACTTGTCGAGACGTATGCCCGTCGATTAAAGGATTCCATTGAGTTGCCTTTGTGCTTACTTAACGCATTCAATTGTATCCACCCCTGCTAAGACATCATGAACGTAGATGTTTTTCTCCAGAATCTCTCCACCTTTGGGAAAGCTGCCGCGCTCGTCGTTGGCTAACTGAACCAAAACTCGAATAGCTTGGTAAGGGGCGGATGCAGTGCCATACATAACTGTGCGTAGTCTCATGCTCCTCAAGGCCTCATCAGGCTTCCCTCGCCACAGTACATACATCCAGAGTTCTCAGGCTCGATTCGGAATCGCCTGAACATCTTGACGATATCTGCTGAAAAAACTAAACAAAAGAAGCGCCAACGAATTATTATTGTAGATATATCTCTTTGTAATTTAGGCCCTGCATACAGACAGTCGTTCAAGGATACTCCGTTCATCGCTGGCCGAGAATCGTTAAACACAAAGCGAATTTTCGTGCAGTCGTCTTGTTTGGCGACTGCATGATGAGGGATGTAGTAAACCTAATCGCTGACACGCTGGGCATTTAGACACGTGCTCCATGCGGCCGAGAGACAGATATTCATTCATAAAATTAATATAGGCGGCCCTAAAATCCGGTTTGGACTGCAAGCGTCGTTCAGTCTGGAGAAACCTGGTAGTAGCCATCTTCTTAGAGCCTGGAAATACAGGTGTGCTTCAAAAAGATAGTCTTACCACGTATCTACCAGACTCATCTCACTTGTGGGTGCGACGGAAGTGATCCTCACATGCCAATTCGGCTTCTGAGGGATGCAGCTTGTCGGGTACCTTCTCTAGTGCCCAAAAACGTCGTAATTCTTCGTTGAGTGGAATACTTGCTAAATTAAGTTAAAGATAGGGTACTTGTTATCTCACTGATGAGCCCAACAAGCAACCCGGAGCGAAATGCATATTATATTTCTAATTGATATACAATTAATATATTTAATTTAACTTTAAAATTAATCTTTTGTAATTTTCGTATGATCTTTCATTTTACTAGAACTTTCTTCTCCTTTTACTCTATATGTAAGGTATTACGAAACTGTATATGTCTTAAGCAGTGCACCTTATAATAGTAGTGGTTACTAGTGGTTAGTAGTGCCTTTGGAGGCTCCAAAAAGGTTGATCCTGTCAGAATCCATCCAAAAGCCATCTTCTGGGCGATAGGTTGGTTGGGCTCATCCACGAACTACCATGGTGAGTCCAGAGAGAGCCTGGAGCTCTACTATCGCAGTGGCAAGAAGAGCCACCTTGCCTTGTGTTATAGCCGTACTCATTATAATTGATTTTGGTTCACTTACTTCAGTGGTGTGAGTTACCGTAGTTGAAGCACCTGGAGCCTGCTCCGCCTGCCTTATCGAGGTGCTAAATAATATGATGAGACTCGTTACAGTTTGGAGCCCTGCATCGTCATATCGAATTACATTTTGAAGCCTAATGTCCTTCTCGGGAGCAGTTAGTACACAATTTTTTCTCCTCTACGTAGTTGTCTCTCCTTGATTAATCGTACTTCAGAAACAAGGGACAGTAAGCGATAAAGTGCTTGCCAGAACACAATATGTGGCACCCGCGCTCCCCGCTGCCACCAACGTTCAAGCGCGATATCCACAAGCGGCCTACAGAGTACGCTGGAAAAGGAAGTAGCGGCTTGCGCCGCGAAATAATTGAATGCGCTTCCGTCTGTGCCGCCAAATATTTGATCGCGCTTCCGTCCCTCTCGCCCTCTTATATCTGCCAGCTGCCTCTCATAACGGACACTCTCCACCGATCAATCTGAAACAACGCAGCAACTCCACAGCTCTGGCCGAGCCTTTATCAAATCTTAACATTAGCACTCGCATCTTGTTCTGGACAGTTAATAAATTCTGTTACTTATTATATTCGTGTTGTGTTGGCTGCGTTTCCCAACTCACCTTTCAGCGTCGACGGCACCGTAGACTTTCTGCAGGAGCAGGAGCAAGCGGCATAACGCGATAAATTTATTGGCATTTCACACCACCTTTTCCTGAGCAGAAAGAGAGGGGTCATAAATGTCACTGAGGATTTATGTACTTTACCTCCAGGTTTTCTTGTCAAGTTGTGGTGGCTACCAGAGTCAACTGTACGAATTGCATGCAAGGTCCATTCCAGAAAGTCTACTAACTTTTATAATAGGTTGGAAACTCCACCTGGTTTTCTAATAATTTCTCCTAGTCCTCTCGAGTTTGTTGAATCTCAACTACCGCCACAAACCAGTCATCCCAGTGTTGCACAGGTCGTTCGAGTAAATCTCATGCCTGTAATAACTTCCTTCTACTCCATCAAGAAGGCGGGTTATCTCTCCTGATGATTTGCGTGTGGCAACGGGCATATTCATTAGGCTGTTCATGTGTGAGGCTAGTCTGACTCGCTGGTTATCAGATCGATGAGTCAAGCTATCCCATGCTACCTGAAAGCTAGCATCTTTTACCTGGAGTTTTTAAAGACGACGTGCTGCATCTCCATCAAAGCATGACAGTAGATGCTGAAGTTTGACGACGTCACTGAGGGTCGGTACATCCTTAACCATGGAGGAAAATCTCTCCTTAAAAGTTTCCCACTCAGCTTGCCTTTCTCTAAATCTTAGCATGGGCAAGTTGGGTAGACTCTGGATTGGAGGTGTAGAGAGTATATTAGGCGACTCTGGTGAAGTCGATGGACCTGGTGGGCTTAGTCGAGCTATTCTGGACCTTGTGTCAATCAGAGATGAGATATAATCTTCTTAAGATAGCTGGAAATAGTCGTCCTTGACTTACGATGCCTCTCACAGCTCCTCTTGGCAGGTACCAATCTCAGAATGCCACTTGGAGACATTCGTCCAGTATTGGCCCAGTAATTCCAGGCGATTTTACAGCAGCTCTAAGATTAGGTTGGCACTTTCCTTTTTGTCGGTGTATACCATAAAATTGACAATGAGAGTCCCTTCTGAGACCTGCTTAGCTACTAATTTGAAAGCCGTAATTTTCTAATCTATTGCATTCTCTAGAAAGGCAATCAGAAACTAATTAGAAGCAGACTGGGAGAGAAAAAAGACAAGCAACGAAAACCCGTAGATTAAGGCACTATGCCGATGCAGCAAACTGCTAATCTCGAACTAAATTGATTACAGCTATCGTATTAAGATAATTAGCTACTTAAGGGACAGCTGAGACTCCTTTTCGATTCTGCTCGAGTCCTAGAGTTTTTCCGGTCCTCTTTGTAGAATCTCTTAGCTCCTTGTTCAATTGAAGTTTGCGTCTGATAGGTTAGGATGACTCTTGCAGGTCAAGTGACGCGAGCGCCGACGTCGACAGCTGAAGGTTTTCCGAAAGCTGCTCCGCCGGTACAGATCCGTCAGTAATTCTTGCTGCCTCGGGTTTCATCGCATGCGCACCGAACCTGAACTTGCAGCGTGTGGACACAGTCGGAGAGGGAGGGAAGCAAAGTACTTCATATAGGAGAGAGATAGAAGATGCTCTGCGTGATGTTATTTATATCCAATTATTGATCATTATAGAATATTCAAATCTTCTTACGTTTTTGCAATGTGTGATTTGATTAAAAATTTTACCATAAATCTAATTGTTTCCACTGTATTTGGGAATTTTTTTTTTGCATCTTTTAAAAGGACAGTTTGTGAAGGTGGAAAAAATATTTTAAGATAACATTCAAGCAGTCTATATAGATATATTATTTTTAAGAGATGTGTGTGTGTGTGTTTGTGTGTGAGCGCGTGCGAATGTCACGCACATTATCTCATGAACAATTTTATGGATTTTTATGTACTGTAAGGGCGTCGATTATCGAACGCGTTCGATTTCCGCGCGCAAGAGAAGGAGAGCGCGAGCGCAACTCCGGTGGGATGGATAAGAGCGCCGAGGTGAAATGGCGCCATACTCCTTCATTTGGCCGAGAGAACGCCACGTGAAAAATATCTCTACCGCGTTTTCGCAGCTTCAGTGAATTCCAGTGGCATGCAGAAGGGCAGTGGTGGAGGCACGAAGCCTCCCCACCTTCCAACGTAACCCAGCGAAGGAGCGAGCCACCGCGGTGCCCCGGGGAAGAAAGAAGGAAGCCTCCACGCTTACGTGCCAGCGACAAATGAAAGAGTGAGAGATTGATAGATAGATAGATATTTGTTTATTTGCAAATTAATACAAAATTGAATTGTAACCATAAACATGGTTTTACATTTATAACATACAGTCTTCTTTTTCACTAATCTATATACAATATTGCACTTAATTTTTTACTATCAATGATATCACAGCATAAGTTAAAATTTAATGCAAAAATCAGTCTTAAAATGTTTAGAGTAATATCACAGAGCGTTCTATTTAAAATACAAATAAACAAGGTAAATCAAAGCGGTCTATATCCTTCAGTCAATTTTATTCTAAAATTTAAACATTCACTCATTACACACATGCACCCACTCGCACTAATAAATACACTGACACAATTAAAAATGATGTATAGGGGACAAAGCCAAATAAGTTAACAGAAAGAAAACCCATCTGTCTAACCCCTGTGTGGGTGTAAGTCTAAGATATTTGGTGCACAAAGATCACAGACCCCATCTCCGAGTGACTAGGGATCGAGCTCGAGGAGATGTTTAAGGACCGCAGTTTTAAATCTGCACAAAGATGGAAGGTTGCAGAGAGTTCGGGAGAGATTTCCAAAAGCGCGCACTTAAAACTTGGAAAGATCTCATTGCTGTCTCCGTGCGTACTCTTGGAACCGAGAGTTTTTCTGCATCACCCCTGCTAGTGCAACTGGACTGGTGTTTACTAAAAAATGCCACTAAATACCCTGGTTCATTAAGTCGAAGGATTTCATTCATTAAAATGGCAGCAAAATACATCCTCCGACTATCAACGCGCAACTAGCCCAGCTGCTGTCTATAGGGAATGATGTGCTCATCCCTCCTAACACCGTAGATAAATCGCAAACATGTGTTATTCAGTCTCTGTAGCCTAATTCTTTGCTCGTCTGACGCGTCAAGATACACCGCAGTGCAGTAATCAAGATGGGGTAGAATATCTGGGAATGAAACGGGTCCAAAAGAAAAACCATCATCAGATGCCGACTTTATAATATTCATTACATTATCTATATTCTCGTTGGGTGTGATTGACACACCTGCAAAGTAAGAGTTCAGCACCTCCGCGGTTAAACCATGCAACTCCTCCCTGCTTTTAGGTAAGAGGGCGAGATTACGCATTTCCCTCCAAATATCTTTCCTATGATCAAGAGCGTCAGAAAGCTGATTACCAAGATAGGAGGTACGCTCTTGATCCATACGCATCTCGACCTCGTTACGTAAATGAAGAAATTCATCCGTCTATGCGTAACGTAACGTTTGTTGATGAGTAGTTGAAGCTCCGCGCCAATCCATGGGGCTTTCCCTCTATGAGGAGTCAGTTGTCAATGGAGCCAATTCATTAATAATCTCGAATAGATTGACACTCAAACATTCAAGCGCCTCATTAATGTCAAAGTCAGACTCTAAGGTATTTGAGGAAAAAGTCGACCAATCGCAGTGGCACAAAAACTCATTGAGCTCGGTCGGATTTATCTTACTATAGCTTCGAAAGCTAAAAGTCTCTTTAGGAGGAGACACAACATGAATATCGAGGTTAGAATCAATAATATTGTGCCTGCTACGAAAAGGTGCTAGACTATTCCCACAGTCGAGTACCGAATTGTTATCGTCTACAAGCATTACGTCAATCCATGTATGAGATACATCGGTATGATGCGTCGGGCCGTGCTGGATGATCTTAACTGAGAGTTTGCCAGCTAATCGCCGAACGAACTCCGAATCACCAGTAGTGGATAACAGATCTGCATAATCATCCTTCCATATACATTCTCCCATAATTATCTTGTGGCTGTAGTTGCCATTAAGGTCTCTCAAAATACTGAGGAATTTAGGATCACTATTAAAAGCTGTTTTAGATGGGCGATAAATAACGCCTACAAGGATTGGTAGCGTGTTCTCCTTTTGAATCTCACAAAAAATAAATTCAGGTATTCCTGGTTTAGCAGGTCCTGTGCTGCTGGAATTTCCAAGAACTTTAACCTTGTAATCATTAAGAACATACAGGGCAACACCACCACCATTCACATTTCGATCTTGATGCAAAACACTAAACCCATCAATCTGAATGAGTCCATCATCAACAACTGGGCGAAGCCAGGACTTGGCGATTTCGAACAGGTGGTAGGACGGATTATTGCTAAGAAATTGACGGACTTGCCCAATGTGAGTTCTGAGGGAATTCACATTGAGAAAGCCCGCTCTCAAGCCCTTCTCTTTTACCCCGTCAGCAGACTCCCGCTGTAGTCATGCGGTAGCCACAGCCGCACCACCAGTCTTGGGTTGGCCAATCTCCCTCTCAGTATGATGCTGAGAAGCAGAGTGACCATTCCCTCCACGGTACGCATCGGCAATGGCCCGCAGATCAGCAGCGGAGGTGAATACATGAACGCGCTCATCCCCCCCCCTCCTCCTGACCAAGAATCTGCCACTACTGTGCCAGATGTACTTCAAGCCAAGCCTTAAAGCTAACTGCTTAAGGCTTAAAAATTCCCTGTAAACTTCTGGGTGCAATAATTCATTAATAAAAATTTTCCTGTCTGGCAAGTGCGTAGCACACTCTAAACCAACAGGAGTAGATTTGACTTGGCGAAAAGGATATCATTTACGCGCTTTCTGCTGGCGAGGTGAATCACACAGGACGGCGGTCGCCTCGTTCTTGAAATCGTGCCACTCCCTGACTGCTCCCTCTGCCCCCGCTCGCACCCTGAGGATGCAGGGCACGAGTCCCGACAACTTCGTCCCTATCAAGTGCCGGGAAGGACGATGCAGACTACAGCGAATGCCACATTCTGCAGATTTGCAGAAGAAGATGCGTCATCCATAATACCATTAATAAGTAATTCGCAGCACTCATCCCTATTGCCAGCGCGCGCACCAAAGCTCTCACGGCACGAGCAGCAGGACGGTACAGAATTTATACCGGATCCTAAGGAGACGAACATCTGTGACGCGTTATTAACCTTTTCATTTTCATTTTCATTTTGATTTTTTTTCAAGATGAAAGGTTATTGGGATTGAATTCCAAATGCGATCAATCGTGATCATGATAGTTATAGTTGACAGGAAATTTTTTTTATCATACCTCAAATCACCATAACCTCTAAAAAATGGCCGAAATGACATAATATTTTGTGCAATCCAGAGTTTTCGTGTATATCTTATTACAAATCGAATATTCATGCGGTTTTCCCCATAAAAATATTATTTGACGTTACATTCAATATGAACGTATACACTTGGTCTATTTTTACATGTCTGGTTCAAAATGGCGGCCAATACGGAGGTCAATATGGACAAATTATGACTTTTTTTCGCAATTTTCGTTTGAAGGGTGCTGAATATGTTCGTCACCGTTGATTTTCAAGATGGTGACAGCTTTGAAAAATTCAAAATGGCGATCCCAATATGGCGGATATAAAGAAAAATCTTGCGCACTGAGACTGAAAAGCGATCTTACCAAGTTCAAGGTCCGCATTTTTGGAATTCATTACCTGCTGAAGTCAGGAACCTTTCTTCCTTCAGTAGGTTTAAGAACGCAGTTAAGGAGTACCTCTTCTAACTCGATTAACATTTCTATCTCTTAATTTATTCCGTGCCGTCACATGTACATCTTTTTTACTGGTATGAGTGTATTTAAGGGATGAGTGAGAGGAGTGAATGATACATTTGTAGTGTGGATATGTTTAATTTTAGCTCCTTGACTGATAGATATTAAGACACTTTTATATATAAAAGTGTTAAATATATTTAACCTTGAGAAAGCCGGAAAGTCTATATATAGATGCACCCTCTGACATGAACTTTGTATATAGTTGATACATGATCCGAGTCACTAATTTAGACACTTTTAAACGGCGGTTTGAAGGTTCAAATCCCGGCAGTCTAAAGGTTAAATTTATTTGCTTTGAACAAATTGTTTTATACTAACTGCACACTGTGATATTAGGGTAGACTGGGATATTGGGGGTCACTTAAGCTATGGCCGCTATATCCTTTTATTTACAGCAGTTTTTTTATTCTAAAGAATTATTTTATTAGTTTATAGCATCTGCTATCAATATGCACAAGAAAAATTTAGCTGAGGACACATTTTATTTTATATGAAACTGAAATAAAAAAATTGAAAATGACCCGAATTATACTCAGTGTTGG
>UELU01145828.1:0-13444 GCA_900490025.1 Megastigmus dorsalis
AGTCCTTAGGAGAAATCATGTACTCTCCTCAGCGGCAGATAATTTTGCAGCCAAACTCGCGCCAAAATTCGTAGGTCCATGTAATATCGAAAAAATATTATCACCCGTCGTATATGAACTGAGAGACGTAGAAAGTCAAAAAGTCAATAAAGTCCACATTACGGACCTTAAGCCCTTCATCGCTAAAATCGAAACCCCTAATTTATTGACAGGTCCAAGAACATCGCGTCATGCAAGGACACGGAAAGGGAAGAGGTCTGCGTCTGGCGACAATCTTTCGTCGTCCGGGGACTCCGACGTTAGCCCCGATAGTGGGCGATCGCGCTACCATCTCCGTGGTCGAAAAACGCCGGATCCTCGAAGATCGTCAGATCCAGCCTCCAACCACAGTCGCGTCAGCGACGCCGGTAACAGCGCAGGTTCTGCAGAGAGGCAGAGGTCGCGGCAGGGAAGCCCCACGAGCGGAAAGTGGCGCCGTGGACGGCCCCGAACGAACCGGCTTCTCGCCGATAGGTAGCCGTGGGCGCGGTTTCGTTCCGGCAGGACACCATGCGCTTGGGCAGGAGGAAGGAGGGAGGCAGAGCCAGGCAGTGCAGACTGAGTTTGACCTCGAACGAGCGCAGGAAGCCCTCAAAAATCTTCTGGCGCTAGATCGAGCGTACTGTCCTTTCCCACCGTGTATCAACGCCGAAGTGGAACGGGCTCAAAAAAGACACGAATTCGGACAAAGAAAAGTGACGGCAAAGAACTACCCGACCTGGGTTCAGTACCAGGATGCTAGGCCAGAACCCGGTGATAGAGTGGTCACGCCACGCCCTGACGTGCTACCAAGCTGGGCCGTACCAGCAGCACCTACTGGACTGCCGCCGGCAATGCGTGAGCCACCTCGAACAGTCCCATTCGGAGGACTAAATCTTGAATACCCGGCCGCCTCTACGGGAGAGCCAGCTGTGAATCGCGAGACACCTCGCGCAGTCCCAGGGCCGTATAATGTGCCACAATCGCGACCGGATCGGTGCTGGAACTGTCGCCAGATAGGACACCGCTACAGCAACTACCCTCAACCACGGGAAAGGGTAGTTCTGCTACCGGTGTGGGCGGAGAAACTTAAGTACGGCTACCTGCGGTTATTGTAAGGAATGGAAGCAGTCGGTGGCCGTCGCAGCCACGTCTCAGACAAGACAGGCGCCATCAATGCGGCTCCCTGCACCTAACCTCCCACCTCGCAATCAAGAAGCAGGCAGGAGACCAGAGGCCTCCAACATAATGCAGTACCCGACCATGACATGGTCAACACATCCAATTATGGTGCGAAATATAGAGCGAACAGCCCACTCGAACTATCCTAACTAAACTAAACCTAGCGCACTTAGAACTGGAGAGCTAGCGAGCTCTTCCCATTGTCTTGCGTAGATCCCCCGAAGCAGCTGAAGATGACGAAAGGCAGTCTTCTCCTTGGTAGGGACTGTCCCACTGCTCCTAGGCTGCTTGCCTCTTCATGGGACCCATGAGAAAAGGATACTCTCGCCACCTCTGCACACTCGAATTAGAAACACACAGGATGCCGGATGCTCGCTGTCATACCTGCAAAATAGATGGTAATATGAAATATCGTTTCGAATACAATAAAGGATTGGACTTATAGTTACCTTCTCAGTCGTCTACATGAGCTGTCATCAAGGAACAGCAGCAGCAAGACACAGACAAAAAGAAACACTCAGCTGTGAGCTCGCACGGCCTGGCCAAAACCTGTAAATAGAAATAATATGCGTGAAATAATTATCGAAACTTGAATTACGAAAGAAAAATAGATTACCTTTGCACTCGTCCATCGTAGAAGCTGGTAGTAGCTGGAAGAAACCTCTGGAAGCAGAAAGAGAAATCACCAACTACCAGGATTGATTGACAACAGCTGCGCTGCATCTGTAAACACACACAATAAACAGAATATTAGCAGCATATTCTCGAAACTCTCATTTATAATGACTAGATCTCACCTAGAATAAGGAGCAGCAAGAAGAAACTCTCCAACGTCGAAGCTGATAAGCAGAACTGGAAAGATGACACCTAACCTCGAAATCAGGATCTGCTCATATCTCGCAGACTGGTGGCTGCATCGTCTCCAAATCTTCAGAACTGATGCAGCGGCACTCACTGAACACAGAACTTAATCTTAATCTTTGGAAGTTCTTCCTGGATTTAAAAATGCCAGTAGTCAATAGATTTTTAAAGAAAAAAGTGCATGCGCTTACTTGCTCTGGTGGGGCCTGCATAGACATCGCCCACGCAGGCAGATCTGCTTCCAATTTGTGGTGTTATGGACGTCCAAAAATAGCAGTCTTGTTGCACGTGTTTCTTTATAAGGCACTTGGCACCCACTTATTTCCCCAAACGACAAAAAAATCTTTGGTTGTAGCCACAAAAGTAATTAGCTGGTCCATATTTAGTTGTGAGCTCAAAAGACTTTGGTCACAGCATCGTCGTCTCCAAATCTTCAGAACTGATGCAGCGGCACTCACTGAACAAACACCTGAAGAATCAGCACTTCTTCTCGTGTACTTCCTTTACACGAAGAGAATCAAAAAGTACACTCGAAGCCGCTTACACTCACAACACAGAGAAAGACAGAAACATCGGAAATAGCAGCGCGTAGCAGCACAGCAGTAGTCGCGAAGATGCGCGACCCTAGACGAAGCGAAACGAAGGAGAGACAAGCGGGCGACGGGGCAGGGGGAAAGCTCGCGCAACGAACCGACTCACGAGCACTTGATGCTTCGTTCTGTCTGTTCGCTCCGGGACGCCATTAGAGTAGGACTCGAATCGTCGAAATCAGAGATTAGAAATCGTCGCATTTTCATTGCCACGTGCCCTCAACCATCGCATTTATCGAAATCTTGAGAGGCTTCAACGTCGGTGTACATCAAAAAAGTAAGTTGCACAGATATTGTTGTGCCAACACTTGATTTCGGTGTCGAGAAATCAAGTGTGAGATACATCGCGAAACGTGGTGAAAGAACGCGAGTGAGTGTCGGTCGTATCGCCGCGTCGTGTAGAAACGAATGTTCGTATTTTGCCGAAACTAAAATCTCGCCGTAATATTTCGATGATAAATACTCGCGAATACGTCGTAACTTCGAATTTCGGGCTTCACCTTGAATTCGCCACCCGGAACAGGGGTCTCGCGACTAGTTAGCCGTAGAACTTAGTATTCGTTCGTGCCGAGTAATAAACTCGGCTGGCGCTCAACTATTAAAACTCAAGTCGTTGAGTTTGTTCGTTCTTTGAATAAATATTAATTCAATTATTTTTGCTTTTATATCAATTGATCAGTGATTTATTTAAACCCTTTCCCATATACTAAGTGAACACTATTAAATTCGTCTATGTTGGTTTAAGTCGTAATTCGTAATTAAATAACATAACTGATATACCTAACAGTAGGTATACCGTTATAAACTTTTTACAAAAATTTAAATACAGTTTCTATATATATACATTCTTTCTCGCTTTGTAATATCACAGTCATGCTTATGTCTAAAGTTTATTCAAATACATTTTAAAAAATAAAAATTAGTGACATCACAGTTAAGTTACAAATACAGTAAAAATTCAGTCTTTAAGGGGATGCAGTAGCGACAAACGTGCTTTTTGTTTCGCTGATATCTTTTTCTAATTACAACGAAAATTAATATTTGGACTTGAGCGGCGTAGTGCTCGAAACAATAAATCTTCCTGTGCTAGCTGAAGTCGATCTGATTTGTCGTTTTTCCTATTAATTGGAACCAGTAAGACGCGTTTTCGCATTGACAGCTAACCTCAAAATTACGGTTATACGTATATGTGTTTATAACTTTTAATATTTATAATTTTGCGTAATATCGGGACTTGGCCGGCGTAGTACTCGTTGCTATTAATCATTTTGTGCAAGATGGGGCTTATGTGATTTATCGTTTTTTAAATTAACCGGAACATAGAAATAGATCGAACAGCCTAAGGAGGGGGGACGCTACTGCTTCCCCTTAAAATCTATCACCTCATTCTTTTAGAATTAAATCTATATACAACATAGTCTACAAACAAGTTACATAAAGGTTGCGCGAGCATTCACACTTCATCACTTACACAACGTCTGTCTATTTTTTGATTAAATTACATACATACTCGAATAATGACACAAAGGATAATAAATTAGGACAGGACGATGTACAGGATTAGGACAGGCTCACCTGTCGTTTAACCTGTACTTAACAATCTAATATAAGTTGAGAAGGAATCTTGTCAAAGCAGTATTGAACTTGCTGAGTGATGATAGATGACGAATTTCAGCAGGAAGAGAGTTCCATAAATACGTACCCTGCACTTGGAAGGTGTTATTTCGGGAATTATTTCACAATTCTTCTATGTGCGCGTCTATCATTTCGTGATCACTTTTTAAATGAGATATTTCGGTCGCTGCCTATTCCATATCCACGTCGAGATCCTCGAGTCTTCCATCGAGAAGCTCGAACCGTGAATCGACGTGACTCTCAAAACTTTCGTTGTGATACGCGGGTATCATTTCTTTTGACTTGAAGCAAACTAAACTCTTAAATCTCAGTTAAACTAATTGTAAGTCCCTATTCGGTCGCCAATGTTGTAACGTTCGACCGTTACATGCTGAAATTTCGATAGAGTCTGCTATCGAAATTCCTTGCATTCGTGTCTGGACTCAGTTTATACGTAAGATACAGTTTTAAGGAAGTTGTTCCCGCCCTAATGTGTCAGGGCATAGAAGATGTAGCGGAAACGCGCAATGGTCTCCGTACGTTGCCACCTTGACACTCTAGATTTAAGGTGTAACTCTTCTATCTTATAGGATATTGAGATTAGAAGAGCCGGAAAATAGTGGGTGAGCTTTCCTCATTCCGAGCGTAAGCAAGGGCGCATTGGCCTTTTTACGGCGGAGCGAGTACTAGACTCAGTGTTTATAATCTTATTTCCATAATTATATTAACTGTTTTTACTTATTATTCTACGAAAAGTATTAACTTTTTTTTTTAAATGACTAAATTTATTCAAATATATATATTTATAATAACTGCTATTAATTTCTTTTTATATAAAACGATTAATTATCTTGACTGCATTACTATTTTCGCCACAATTAATATTTTATTATATTCTGCTTTAAATATTTATAGTCAACATTATTCTACTTATTTATATAAACCGTCTTTTCCTTATATCGAAATAATCAAATTTAAATTGAATAATTCGTTAGCACTTATGAGTGTTACAAGACAAAGATCGATATAGATACATAGATAGATAGATATTCGTTTATTTGTATATAAATACAAAATTGATTGATAATCAGTATACATATGGTTTTACAGTATATAAAAGACAGTCTTCATTTTTCGCTACGCTATATAAATATTGCACTTTGTTACTATCTATGATATCACAGCATATGTTAAATATTTTAATACAAAAAATCAGTCTTAAAAATATTTAACAGGTAATATCACAGAGTGTCTCATCTTAAAATACAAACAATCAAGATAAATCGAGCGGTCAATATCTATCAGTCAATTGTATGTAACAATCACTCATTGCACAAATGCACCCATTCACACTAATAAATACACTCAAACAATTAAAACAATGTATAGGGGGGTTTACGGACACTTGATCGAAAGACTTTTGATCGAAAGACATTTGATCGAAACCATTTGACCGAAGAGACACTTGATCGAATGGACATTTCAAAACAAGTGTCTTTCGATCAAGTGTCCATTCGATCAAATGTCCTTTTGATCAAATGTCCATTCGATCAAGTGTCTTTTTGATCAAATGTCCATTCGATCAAATGTCTTTTCGATCAAATATCTTTCGATCAAGTGTCTTTCGATCAAATGGTTTCGATCAAAAGTCCGGATACGGTATAGGGGACAAAACAAAATAAGTTAACATAAAGAAAACCTATCCATTTGTCGCCTGTGTGGGTGTAAGTCTATATATATATATACATGGCGCACTGAGACCACAAGTCCTGTCTCTGGATGACTAGGGATCGAGCTCGAGGAGGTGTTTAAGGATTGCTGTCTTAAATCCGCACAAAGATGGAAGGTTGCGCAGATTTAGTGGGACAGTGTTCCAATAGCGCGCCCATTGGACCTGGAAATATCTCATACCAGCTTCTGTGCGCACTCTTGGCACCGAGAGTTCTTGTGCATCACCCTTGCTAGTGCACCTGGACTGGTGTTTACTGAATAATGCCGTTAAATAACTTGGTTCATTGAGTCGAAGGATTTTATACATAAGGATGGCGGCAAAATACATCCTTCGACTGTCAACATGCAGTCAGCCCAATTGCTTTATATAGGGGTGATGTACTCATCTCTCCTAACATCATGCATAAATTGCACACATGTGTTGTTCAGTCTCTGTAATCGTATTCTTTGCTCGTCCGACGCATTAAGACACACTACAGCGCAGTAGTCAAGATGTGGTAACATTAAAGCTTCAACCAGTCTTCTGCACAAAGCCTCGGTGGTACATTCCCTTATAAACCGCAGGCTGTAAAGGGCTTTGTTGATTTTTTTATTTACGCCGTTTCCACGTTAATTTACTATCTAATGGAACACCGAGACTACGACCGTGCTGGAGAAAGGCATGAGCGCTCCGCCCCCCATATCAACTTCTGGCAATATCATTTTAACAAAATCATTAACATATTTACAAGAACCAAACAAAATTGATTTAATTTTGCCAGAGTTGAGACGGAGGGTCAAGCGCTCGGCCCACCCGAACACCAATCGTGCCGCATCAGACAGACGAGCTACTCCCTCTAGAAGTTTATCTGCAGGTATTTGAATGTGAATTTGGAGGTTATCAGCATATAGTATGTGCTCGGCTGCCCCACGATCAAAGATGTCTTCAAGGTCATTGATAAAGGCGACTAACTGCGCCCGTTTCCAAGCACTCGGGAAAACTCCCTGAGCAAAGGAGGAGTTAAATAAATGGACTATATAATTCCCCAACACTGGCAGAGACTTCACCACAACACTGTGCGGTATGTCATCTACACCCCTCGCCTGAGCTCTAAGGTGAGACATGGCGAGAACTATGTCAGGAAAAGTAACTGGATGAAATTCAAAACCATCACCAGATGCTGTATGATGTTTAATACGCTATCTATATCCTCATTGGACGCGATTGACATCCCTGAAAAGTATGTGTTGAGCTCGTCCAGGGTGAAACTATATAGCTCCTCCTTAATCTACCAAGATTACACATTTCCCTCCAAATATCTTTTACATGATCAAGAGCGTCAGAAAGCTGGTTACTTCGTAAGAAAGGAGGTACGCTCTTGACCCATGCGCATCTCAACCTCATTGCGTAAATGAAGAAATTCGTCTAGTAGAGCGGCACCTCCAGTCCTTTTATACCGTCTATACGTGTCGTTACGTTTGTTCATGAGTAGTTGAAGCTCAGTGCCAATCCATGGGGCTTTTCTACGAGGAGTTATAGTTTTTAATGGTGCAAGTTCATTTATAGCCTCCAATAAATTGACACTAAGACATTCGAGTGCCCCATTTATCTCGAATCTAAGGTATTTTGAGAAAGCGACGACCAATCGCAGCGGCACAAGAATTCACTGAGCTCCACCGAGTTTATATTATTATAATTTCTAAAACTGAAACTTTCCTTAGGAGGAGATACCAATTGAATGTCGATGGTAGCATCAATGATATTGTGCCTGCTGCGAAAGGGCGCTAGACTGTTCCCATAGTCCAGTACTGTATCGTTATCGTCCACAAACATTATGCCGATCCATGTGTGAGATGCATCGGTATGGTGGGTCGAGCCGTGCTAGATGATCTTAACTGAGAGTTAATCAGCTAAGCGCTGTACGAGCTCAGAATCACCAATCGTCGACAACAGATCAGCATTCAGATCACCCATAATTAATTTGTGGCTGTAATTACCACTAACTCCTCTAACATAAGCGAACTGAGAAAGTCAGGATCACTATTAAAATTTACTTTGGGTGGGCGATAGATAACACCCCCAAGGATTGGTGGGGTGCTATTCTTTTGAACCTCGCAAAATTAAATTCGGGGATACCTGGCATACCAGGTCTATTGCTGTTGGATTTAGCAAGTACTTTAGCTTTATAATCATTACGAATATAAAGGGTAACACCACCACCATTAGCATTTCGATCCTTTGATGAGTCGATCATCGACGACTGGGCCAAGCCACGATTCAGCGATTCCGAACAGATGATAGTACGGACTATCGCGAAGAAATTGACGGACTTGCTCAATGTGAGTTCTGATAGTATCCACATTGAAAAAGCCAGCTCTCAGTCCCCTCTCTTTCTCCTTATCAGCAATTCCCTGCTGAAGTCATGCGGTATTAACAGCCGCGCCACTAGTATTCAGATGGCCGCTCCCCACCTCAACATGATTTTGAGGAATTGAGCGCCCATGTCCTCTACAGTAGGCAACGGCAATTACCCGCAGGGCCGCAACGGAAGAAAAAGTATGCGTGCGCTCACCACCCTTCCTCTTGACAAGAATCTGTCACCACCATGCCAGACGTATCTAAAGCGAAGACTAGATGCTAATTGCTTTAAGCTTAAAATTCTCTATACACTTCCGGCTGTATTAATTCGTTGATATAAATCTTACGATCTGGCAAACGGCTCACAGACTCAGAGCCAGGAGGAGTTGACTTGATATCCTTGGTGGTGAGGTAGTTATTAGAGTGAGAACGCTTAGCGCGTAGAATATCAAAAACACACCTTTTGCATGCGAGGCGAACCGCACAAGAGGGTGGTCGCCTTGATCTCGACATCGCGCCGCTTCCAGGCTCCTCCCCGCCCACCGCTGACTCCTCGAGGCTGCAGCACGCGGGCACCAACGACTTCCTCCCTCTCAAGAGTAGGGAGGATGGTACTGAGTACTGATAATGCAACACATTCAAGATTAATATCTAAACAATTTTCATAAACAATACCATTTATTAGTAGTTCGCAGCACTCATTGCCATCGGTAGAAACCGCGGAACAGCCATCCTGAAGGGAGCCACGAGACGGTACAGATTTTATTTCGGAGCCTAAAGGGACGAAAACCTGCGACTCGTTATATACATTGTCGATTACGTCGTTATTAACTAAATATAAACTCGTTATGAAGGTCGTCGAGTAGAGGGGCAGGCAGCGTGTGCTTGTTCTCGCGCTTGCTCGCTCTTGAGTCTCTCTCTTTCACGCTCGCTCACGCTCACACTGCTCGATTTTGATTTGAACTTTATACTTGCGTTCGCACTTGTGTTGCTGCTGCGGCGACAATCCAAACAGACGGTGACATATTTCCGAGTCTGCTGTAATTTTACTGAGGCCATGCATGAGGCATAGCCAGTCTTTTTGCATTTTGTACACTGCACAAGTACTGTATTAGTACGCGGCTGTCTGTCGCAGAACGCACAAAATTTCTTCTACTCCATTTTTAAAGTGTTGCCCTCTTGCGGGAGAATTTATTCGTTCGATCGCGACGATGTAGAATGATGAGCACTTGGGCAGAGCAAGTCGAACGCACACACTTATATTATCAATACAAACACACCTGTTGTGTACAGTGGAGACATGCGCAGAACTGCCAAGAAAAATGCTGCCTAGCCTCGCCACAGGAAAGCCTCAAAAGCACACACAAAAATTCAGCAAAAGTGATGCAATCGTAGCACCCCTAGTTTTGATAACGATGGAGATGATAGCTTCCATAAAGGAGCATGCAAGTAACCAGGCAGCAGTACCAAAGCCAAACAGCGAGAGCGAAAAGAAAAGCGTGTGTCTGTTAGACTTACCGAGAAAGAGATACATAGATAGATAGATATTCGTTTATTTGCAATTAAATACAAAATTAAGTGGTAACAATTATTATCTTACAGATAGTTAACATTGTTTTACAAAATATGAAGACAGTCTTCGTTGACATTATTCTATATAAAATATTGCACTTAATTATTATCTATGATATCAGATATGTTAAAATTTAATACAATAATCATAAGGATGGATTAATTTCAGATAACAGGACATGTACCATTCGATAGATCACAAAATTCTAAGAACAACGTATATTTCTCGTTTTTCGATCAGACAAGTAGTTCCCGAGTTATTAATTGTTAAAAGTTAAGAAGATGAGCCAATCAGCTGGCAGCCATAGTGGACGGCAGTATCGGCGGCGAAAGGTGGAATAGAGCAGCGCGATCAAATTTTTAGTTTCATTAGGAAGCTCTTTTCCTTTATTTTTCAATGGTACAGTTAAAATACTTTTATCTGTATCTGTATTTAGAATTTGTCTTGCTTCCCATTCTGCACAACCTAATTTTTCCATTAAATTTGTACGTGACCAAAATTTAGGAGCGAGCGAAAGTAACAAAATTCTTTCTTCTTTTAATTTTGTTTGAGAAAGCTGATTTTTTAAATTTTCAACTACTGCCATGGCAGCTATATGATCTTCATCATCACAATTCAATTTAATTTTTTTTGGTGTTGGAGAAGATTCATTCGATTTACGTTTCTTATACAGTAAAATTTTGCATGAAACACAAACTTGTGCTGCATCTGGTATTGATGGAAATGATTCTTGTAATGATTTTGGGAATTCAGTCAATTCCTTACAGTGTGTATCCTTTCCCAAAGGATTGACACATGTTAAAAAATATTTCTCTTAAAAAATTCGTCTTAAAAAAGACAGATAAATGAAAGATCAATTGCAGTAAGTTTGTCTTGAAAAAGACAGATCAGTTAAGATGAATTACAAAGGCACAGTTAGTTCGTAAAGACGAAAAAACGCATACTTCAACGTTGCATATCAATTGTGACACCTGTCACTTAATCAATATTAATTCCTAATGTATTAATATAATGTATATAGCTAAGATAAATTAAAATACTTTGCAAATGAAATAATAATAGTTACGAGCGATATAAAAATATGTTGCGCGGTTATAGCATTTATAATTTAAATCGATGTAGAGAATAAAAACTCTAATTTAGTATTTTGCAATAACATAGTTGCAATAAATGTTAACCAAATTAGTATCATAATTGTAAAATAAATAGAGAGCATGAAATGCGAATAAATACGCGCGTGCACACATGTAACCGCACTACACGCGAATTACACGTACGAATCAAACTATCCCCACCAAGCGGCATCAAGGATGATCATCGCAGAGAGAGGGAAGCCGATCAAATCGCCGCCTCAGCTATAAAAGCAGCGCATCCAGCATCAAGCAGTCAGACGAGCCTCAGAGCATGTAGAGCGAACAGCGCGAATAAATGTGTTTAAACATATACAAAAATCGCTTTTCTCTCTAGCTCGCAAGCTATTCAAGGTATAGGGGCCATTACGTCCCTTATACCAGGAAATAGCTAGGAGCCGTTTCATCCTGGTTTTCCTTACGAAAGCCTCTCTGCCCCACTACGTGGCAGGAAGGAGGTTGTAAGGAAATACCCAAAACTTGTCATATTTCACCCCATTGCGTGGTGAAATATTCACAAGAAAATCCAGCGTTCCTACGTCCCTTCCTTCTCCCGAAATCAACGCAAAGCGACGCAGTATCCCAACCCCATTAAGCGGATACTGACTAGCTAAGCGAAAATTGCCCCTTCTCCTCTAGTGCGTATCAAAATACTTAGATCGCCGAGACGGGAGAGCGCTCAATGTGTAGCCTCTGACCACTCTCGATGGACGTCTAAGTGATAGGGTGGGACTATTGATTAAAGTCGTGATACGAATCGGGTCCAAAAACCCGACAAGGAAATCACTTATTGAAAAACCAGTGGCGGCACTCTGGCACGTCACACAATCGTATACATATAAACAAATCTTCCATAATTACTTTCGAGCATCGGAATTTCAGTACAAGCCACCTATCGGTGGTTTCATAATTAAATTTTTCTTGAACATGTTGATTATTTTATAATAATTTAGTTTACCACACTGTGTATTGGCTGGAACTAGTGGCACACATAATATATGCATATGCGTTCATCATGAAAATGTGAAACTTATGCTAGACACTCTTAATTTGAAACACTTAACAAAAAATACTGATGCACCCTTAGAAGATTATCACGACTGTATAAGAAAAATTGTATGTACTCAACCATCCGATAAATGTTTCTTAGGTGATTCTTTGGATTGCGAGAGTAATTTTTCAAACCTTGAAAAACTTATAACGAATGCTCTGAAAAATCATGGCATTCATGAAATTAAATTTGAATCATGGAAGCAAACCGATCGTTGCTCAATTACTTCTGAAACATTAAAAGTTTTTAAGTTACTCGAAATATTTAAAGATAGATTAATAAAATTAAAAACCCACGATTTTTTGCTAAACAACAAGCGGTTTTTGTTAAAAATTTGAAAGAAAATCTTGAAGAGGGAGAGGTAGTAATTTGTTTTGATTTTGCCGAAAATTACGCTTTTGTTATTGAAAATGCAACTCAATAATTCCATTGGAATAATAATCAAGCAACTATTATTAATTTAATTTTTAATATTCGGCTGTTATACACGTGCAAAGCTACTTTCTGCGAGAGATAGAACAATCAATTACGATTATCAAATCATTATACTTTCATTGATTCTTCATTTATTATTCAAATAAAAGTTAAGTAAATCTTGTATTTATCTAAAGTTAAAGCTTCTATCTTTTCAATTTGAGATCTTTGATGAGTAAAGGGATCAGAGCTCAATGTTTACTTAATTGTATTTAAAGAACAAACTTACATACTTTTAAATATTAAAGCATACCTAAGTTTTCGACAATGATTGTAATGGCGAGGAAAAGACTCTGGTTACATAAATTAAATTTACATATTAGCTGAACTAGCTTGTAAGACTGAGAAATATTTTATCCTTTGCGAATGAATTTAAAATTTTAAAGTGTCTTATTTCGAACAGAACATGGAGCTTAAATCGGCTCGTGCGAGTTGGAACAATCAAATACATAAGATGATTTAGAATCATTTCATTTACACAATTAACTACGATTCACCTGTGATGATGTGCATTTTCATACATTATAGACATATAGCAGTTAGATTAAAAAATTAAATTCTATACTCCCCCCTAAAAATAGGAAGTTTAAGAACTGAAGGATTAAAGAGTATTATTACATTAAAAAAATTTTATTTAAAGAATTATTTATTTTTATATCTGCTGATATGAGTTTTCGAAAATAATTATAAAATTCTAAAAGTGTCTTAAAATACTTGGAATATCTTAAAAGTGTGACTGAGTGGACCTCGCAATCTCAGAGATCAAATAATTAAGTTACTTTATTTACAATATGTAAGATTATTTACAATAAGCTTATTTAATCCTTCAACGCTGGGATCAGTATTTTTTCTTTGCAACTTTCGGCACTGTATAAGCTTCTA
>UELU01145829.1:0-12735 GCA_900490025.1 Megastigmus dorsalis
CTTTAATACTGTTCATTGCAAGATTTAATATTTTTTATCAATAAGTATTGAAATGATTACTGTCGACTATTAAAATGATTGAATAAGTTTTATGATATAAATAAGCTATCCAGCATTTTTTAAAAAGGAAGCGACAATCAATTTTTGGTGTAAGCTAGCTCAGCTAGCTGTTCAATAGTCCCTGCGTCCCTCCGCGCTCGGTGCAAGCGTACGCGCGACCGCGAGTGACGAGCGCCACTCCCCACCTCTTCGCGCTGCTCCATTCCACCTTTCGCCGCAGATACTGCCGTCCGCTATAGCCGCCCGCTGATTGGCTCATCTTCTTAACTTTTAACAATTAATAACTCGGAAACTAATTGTCGGATGGAAAAACGAGAAATATAAGTTAGTCTTAGAATTTTGAGATCTATCGAATGGTATATGTCCTGTTATCCGAAATTAATCCATCCTGTATATTTAGAAGCATTGAATCTCATCGCGACATACGAAATATAAGCCTCAATACGCCGTCTGTTAGTCTACGTGGGCCGAGCCGCAAACACGGCGTTTCGAGCTCGGCCTACGTAGACCATCCACTATGTCAAGATTTGAGGTTAGGCTTGCGATTTTTCGTTAAACGAATTCCTGCGTAATCAGAACTGAATGGAATTTCGAGGAGCGACAGAAAATATATTTACGATTATGCCTCTGCTATTACATTTCTACATTATTACAGTATTCCATAAAATAATGACGCTCTCGTTGTCGAAGCAGAAGAGATTTTATCTCTGCACTGAGATTTTGAATGGATTCTAAGCTATTAGTTTGTAATTTACTATAATAAAAAAAGAATATTATTAGTTCTATTTATATGTATACGTACTTTATCTCAAAAAGAATTTTATATTGAGATTAAACATTCAGAAGCATTGATTCTTGTCGGGACATATGAAATATAAATTTCAATTCGGAGTCTTTCAGTCTACGTGGACGGAGCCACAAACAAATAGCGTTCCGAGCTCCGTCCACGTAGACCACCGACGATGACAAGATTTGAGGTTAGGTCTACGACTTTTCGATTTACGCATTCCCTCAGGAATGATGACACCGATGGAGCTCCGAGCTTTTTCTTATTTTCAGGTTAATATGTACCAGCTGGTAAAACAGTAAGTTAACCTACAAAAGCTTTTTTTGTACTACGGTATCCCCTTAATGGGTTAATTTATAAAGGAATTAAATTTTGGTATTGTATAGATTAAAATACCTTATAACAGGGCTGCTTTCTGCTTATGAGATCGTTGTTACATTCTCACCCCTACCTGTATACATGGTGCAAGACGAAATCTAACTTCGGATTGTCTGATGCTCAGATGTCGGCAGGTGTCCTTCGAACCTCTCTCCGCCTCGAACGCGTGTCACGCGTTCGTAAATCCCTCTCATTTTCGTCGTTTTTTGATTTCCGAATATATAAGGACGCTTTTATGCGCATAACAAATTATTTTGTTTGTTTTTAATTTTGATTTTGATTTTGTTTTAGAATATTTCACTACACTACCCAAGCGCTTCGAAAAAATAAGCTTTTTTGTGAATTTTTTTCTTGAGTTGTAGGTGGTGGATCAAAAAAAATTTATTGCTTTATTACACATATATTCAAGTTATCAAGAATATTTTTTATTTATATATATAACAAAATACGGTGTACACCGTAGTAGTACTTGTATGCCATTAGGAACAACAATTTTTTTTTTATAATTTGCTATAGTTTTTCCATAGAAGTACCGAGGATTTTAAATTTTGTTTAAAAATTCACGAATTTGTGAGTTAAAATTTTTTATTTCATTTTTTAGCAAAAAATCGACGTTAAATTATTAACCGCAAATGTAATAATTTATCAATGATAAAAATCGTGTGTACTTCCACGGAAAATCTATCTAAGAAGTTGCAGTTAAAATTTCAAGTCAATCGGACAAAAATTGAGCGAGATACGGTGTACACCGATTTGAAAAATATAGTTTTAAGAAAAACGCGTTTAGAGTTTTAAAACATATTTGTGATATGAAATTTTCGAAATATGAGCTTGATGATTCTTTTACCTTTACTCTGTTATCCCAGCTCCATATAGCTGCCTTTCTACGTTCGAAATTAGCTCGTCAGTTTCCTTCCTGAGTGCTGTAAGATCATTCCGAGCGCTTTTTCGGTGGATAAACGATGAGCGGTTGGCGGCTTGAACACGATGTTAGTCGATTTTCTTTGTATAGTTATACAGCTCGGGACTAATCTTCAATTGGAGAGTTGGTACTTCATTCAACAGTGATGAAAAGCCGCCATTATATGTTATGGCAGCTACGTTGGTTGCAATTTCAACTACTGCTTTACCGCTATATATCGCTTGCGGCGCATTCTACCAAACGACAGAGTTCAAACATTTTTTTTGCATTTTGCTTAAATCCTCCTAGGCAACGAGAGAGGAGTTCTTCTCTTGCTAAATCTTCGTGGATTTTTTGTGCAGCATTGGAAACTAAGAGGGGCAAAGCTGGTTTGTGAGTGTACATCTCGAGAGTTAGCGAGGCTTTCGCTCTTTGCCAAGAGCACCAAGAATCGGCTCCTGTGGAGCATCTATGTACTAATGTTTTTCGACAGTTGAAATTTTGTGATATAATGTAGCGTATATTTCCTTGTGCATATTCTCTACTGAATCAGTATTTTGATGTATAGCCCGTCCGTAGTACATACTCAATTCGTCTATCAATTTTCCAGTTAATTTCCCTCGGCCTCCAAGATTTTTCACTTCTTTTTGCAAATTGTGTAGTCTTGTTCCAAGCCTTTTTTGTACGTGACCTATACATTTCTTTTTTATGACAGAAAAATCGCCATACGGCTTAGCATCTTGAATACTCTTATGCGTTTTGCTGCCGCCATCTCCGATGTAGTACGCATACCGAACGTTGTGCAAAGACTCGAAACGAGAGATAATTTGCACCATAGCGTCGGGCTCCATTTTTCCTGCACTCCTATTGTGATTTGCATTACATTACTCTTCGTGTAAAGCGTGCCATTCTTCATACTCAGCAGTGTCCTTCTTTTTTCCCTGTACTTACAGTCCTTGGAATATTTTGACTTCACGCAAATATTAATTACTTTTCCGGAGTACCATCCGATTAAACTTGCGAATCCGTACAGTGAAGTGAAGCCACGTTTTTCTTATGAGCCGTCTCCTCGCACTGTCAAACCCTCAAGCTGTCTTTTTTCTATACAAACCTGTTTTTCCTCCTCAGTAGCTTTTTGTAGACATTTAGATTTGACAGCGTCCGTAGTAATTAAAATGCTCTTTACAATTGCATCGTACGATTTTTGAAACCGAAATCAATACTTAAGAATTCAGTTATTTTACCGTACATTTTTTGTAATATAGTATTTTCATTTCCAGTACATCAGTTCTTGGGTGCTAAAATTTCATAACCATGAACGTCTTTATTAGTAACATCAAATGAATCTCCATAGATTTAGGTGACAATATCTGTATTGCAAATAAATTCATTTGGTAATTTTAGTAGTTCGTTTTCTTTTTCATAATTAGTAGAATAACATCCATCTCCTACCTTCAATAACCATTGCTTAAATTCATCAATGTTATCGCAAATGCACATATTATCAGTTGATTTCATTTGTTTAAATTTTTATCATAGAGGACTAGTTTTAATACACTTTTCAATAATCATTATTCGATTGCCATGTCGAATAACAGGTAATGTTTGTCTAAACTCACCTGACAAATTTACAACTTTTCTACCAAATATTTCATCACTGTTGCGTAAATCTTTTAAAAAAATATTTATAGCTTCGAAAGAATATTTAGATTTCAATGTTATTTCTTTCCAAATAATTACTTTTGAAAATTTTATGTTTAAACCGTCATTTGAATTTGGTTTAATATTACATGTTGTTTGTTCTTATATATTTAAAGGTAATCTAAATGTTGTATACACAGTTCTACCATCAATTAATAAATTCACTGCTATTCCAGTCCAAGCAATAAAGTTTGGAAAACGTAAACTCCACAAAATAGGAAAAGAGGGAAGCGGAGGAGGACCTAAAGTTGAGGTGCTGCATTTCGGAATGCAGATGGTTCAGTTACCAAAAAGCAATGGAATAAGAAAGGAATCGGTGAGGAGCGTGCACAGGGCGGCTCTGGACAGTCAAACACAACTACAGGTTCAAGTAGCAACAGCAATAGAAAGAGGGCTCGCCCAAGGCAGCTCTAATAAATTAAAAGTAATTAAGTGAAAAATTGAAAATTGTTCGGAAAAGAGTTTTCAGAAAGCGGCTTTAGTAAAAGAAGTCATACCAGTTGACAGAAGGTTTAAGTAGTTTTTGAATAAAGTTTTTTTTAAGCTCTTAAATTAAAAAAAGCAGGTATGTGTTTATTTACGGGTAAAATCACCTACCCACCCAAGTCAGTAGGAGCAGCAGAAAAGTAGCAAAGAGTTTATAATAAAAGAGCAGAGAAACAGCAAAGAAGCAGCAAGGAGTTTTATAACAGAAGAGGTAAGTCATAGAAAGTAATTTTGTGTTATTATAAATTGTGCGCGAAATTAGTTGCATGTTACGCGTATTTAAAGTCAAAAATAGGAAGTTTTAGCTACGAAAATTATCAACGAAGATGGGATAACCGGTCCTCTTGGATAGTAGAAGTAGTATTGCCCCCATTATTGAACGGGGAAACCAGGTGTACTTTGCGTCTAGGAATTTGAAGTTCACCATCTTGAACGTCGAAACCTGGTCTGTTTGGTGGATCAGCTTTTATTTTGAAGTTTAAATTTTAGAAGAGAAGAAGACTTACTCGCATGTAAAACAAAAGACGAGTAAGATTAATGTAAGCAACGTTCTCCAACCCCGATTATTGGACGGGAGACCAGATCAAAAAAGGAGATATTAAAATTAAGTCTTCGTGTAAGAAAAAAAATTTCACATACGCTTTTTCCAATGCAATTGGGTTTATAAAATAGGATCTTTGAATATTTAACGTAAATTACATATTAAAATTTGTATATAATATTAATAAACGGTATTAATGTACTAAATCCACAAAGATTCCGTACCTTACCTATTTTTACAATTAACGAAATATTATAAAGATTGCAAATATTCTTTAAGAAAAAATAATCATAATAAGTACAGTATTCCGAGGGAACAGTGTAAGTTAGATGCTCAACTTTCCCTGCCACTTTGCGCTTGGTGCAATTGTACGCACGGCCACGTGCTATTCTTGCCATATTTTCATGTTTTTCCTTATCGTTTTGCGCCGTCGCTTCTTCCTTTTGCCTTAGCGGCCCATTGATTAACAAATCATACAGACGTCTAACAATTAATAACTCTGAACCTACTTTCCGGGTCAAAAAACGAGAAACAGAAGTGGTTCTTAGAATTTCGCGATATAGCATGTACGGTGAAATCTTAACACCCAGTCTAAAAGATTCTTATTTGATAAATGTTGCATGCGTAAAAATAGAATTATATATCATTATTACCTTTAATACTATTTGATAATCTATATCACCATCTTTTGTAATATAATAACTAGACCCAGCAGCTTCAAGAATTTCATCGCCGGAATAAGTAATATTCGAATCTGTTTGTGATCTTGTAAGGCTAGGCTTTCGTTCAAGCACTGGGCGACGTCCATGATTACTCATAGTATCTAATTGACTGTCCATTGATCCCTGATTTAACAAAATACACTATTATTAAAATTTCTTATATTGATTTTCCTTGTTACGAAGCTTAGACTAAAATAATAAGCCTCACATTATCTTTTTTTGTTGTATATTACTTAACGTCGCTCTATTTACGCTCCCATTCGGTACTATACAGGGATAAAGGTCTACGATATATTTTGAAACAATGCACGTGTAATATTTTACAAACGTACTTGTATCAGTTGGCCGAGGTTTAGGCGCGAACCAGAGATCTTTGGGATTAAATTAAATCAGGAGATTTGATATTTTAAAGTATTAGGAGCTTCCTTGAATTTTTTTAATAATACTTTTATTAATAAGAAACAGCAAATTTTGTATAGAATTTGCAAATTTCTTCCGATTTTACGGGAACTTTACTGATCCTTTCGGAGAGGTATGACAAAATGTAAAAATATCCTAACATTATTTTTCAGTACTACAACTGCAGAAGTAGGAGCAAGTAGACCAGCTACATATTGACGTCTGTTGTATTAAAAAAAAATACTTTTTAGAATTAACGTCTTCGTTATATTTTGCATACTTATAAAGAAATCGTTATAATATTAAAGAAATCGTTTTAAATACAATGTTATAGGAACACATTTCTACTCTTTCTATACATATATAAACAATTTTCTAGGTGTATGTGTGGGTGTTTTACGAATATTAGTTATGCATATAACAATTTTAGAATCCACTACACAAATTAAAATCCTCTTTAGTAGTTTTTAATATAGACTGTTGCAAGGGTATGAACCATATTTAAAAAAAAAATTATTCTCTTTTTTTTGCCAACACTTTATGTTATATATTTATATACATAGAAAAAAATTGAATTTTTACAAATAATAATATTAACGAAAATAATTTTTCTGCTGATGGGACTTGAAATTGGAATCTTCGGAGTCAGAAACCAACCGCTACCCGGCTGTGCCATATATGACATGTTGGTATTATCAATTCAAATAGTCCTCTTAAGTTGTACCTTAAATTAATTTTATTATATTGTATTGTATAAATTTTATATTACTTAACATATTTTACAAACAAAATGCGTATGGAAAACTATCTGACTGTTGCGAAATTAATTATTTAAGGCTTTAGAGATTTTACAACATCAATCGCGTTCAAATTTTTATGTTACGATTCCGTCCCCATTTATATCATGAAACATTACTACATATCTATTCCAAAAATTACTGTAGTATCTTCTAAATTAGTACATATGTAACTGACATATATGCAGCCGTGGGTGGGTGATCTGGATCAGGCGATAGGAAGTCCAAGGAAAATATAGAATACACGGGTTGTAGTTTAATCTTCATTAACGCTGTTACATCAGCTCCTTATACTTGCGTCGCGTGAGACGCTCTGGCCCTCTAGCTCCTTGCTTGCTTGCGTCGCTTGGTGTCCCCACCCGAAAACGCTTATATAATAATACCACTTATCTCACGCGCGCGTACACCACAGTAACAAATATTTGCAAGTCATGTAATAAAATGTACAATAGTAGTATCAAATTTTACATCTAGAGTAATTTTCAGTGTGATAAGTAACAAATTTTATTTAGATTCAAGAATCAATAATTGTGATACTTATAAGTGAATATCTTGGTATTTCAAGTCTGCCTAGATATACTCAAAATTTTAGTAAAAATTGATAGAATTTATTAGTCAACATTACTAAGCCGTTTTCTCTGTATAGTAGCTGCTGTATTGCTTATTGCTCTATGCTACAAAAAAGCACGGAATTATAACCTAAAAAGATAAACGCAATGAAAATTATAAAATTTTTAAAGCCTTTGATAATTTATTTAGCTTTCAAAGTTTTTCATATGTTAATTATGTATTAAAATTATTAAGAAATATAAAAATTAGAGAGTAACAAATATTAAACTCAATCCAAGGTGCAACTTAAGAAGATCACTTAAATTTATTAGGTTGGAACTAAAGGTTTGGAGCAAGGCTTCCTAAAAGAATGTAATCGAATTGAGCAGCAAAAATCTCTTCATCTAAACCAACTTCTCTTAAGCGATGTGTACACCGCAGCTGCTGGACGAGTAATGACGCTCCTGCCAACCGTCGTAGAAGGGGAAGCATGCGAGAGGCATCGGTGACGCTGAGTAGGCGGCTCTACGGCGTTTGTCTTACTTACTGCCGCAAGCAAACGTCCGCTAGCATGCGTACACAGTCGCACGCATACTATAACTTATCGAGACAACATGTCATACATAGCGGTGTTAGTAGGCGGTCGGCTTTCAGGTTCGAGTCCCATCGACAAAACAATTTTTTTAGTAACATTTCTATATTTATAAAAATAAAAAATTTACATGTCCCAACAAATATATAATATAGAGTGTTAGATGATTAGTACAAATTAAAAAAAATAATTATTTTTAAAATATGATTATTTTACACCTTTACAACAGCCGAAATTAAAACTTACTTTAGTGAATTGAATAATAATTGCCTCGTTGTTCTGTGGCAATGAAATCATCGAGGAAAAAAAAAGAAAAATAAAGTTCTGAAAAGATTTAAACAGGTTAGTTTCGGTAGGGTAAGGAACAGTATAGCGCAAATAATAGTACGGAAAAGAAAAAGAAAAGAAATTGGAAACAATTTTTAAATATCTTCTAGAGAATTCGCTGAATCTAAAATGTTGTTACTACTGGTCATCCTGTCAGTGGAGTGACTACTGCCCGCCATGAGCGAATCTGGAATGATTGCTGATGAAGACTCAGTCGGTGATGCCGAGCTTTCGTCCAAGACAGGTTCAGTTTCGACAGGCAAACATTTAGTTATTTTACCTTTTGCACACTAGATGGAAGCCGAACTTTTAGCTATCACTGGTGGTTTTATCACTTCCCTCTATGTAGCAATCTCAAATAGGCTTACAATATTGCGCTGAAGATTCGACTACTATCATCTTATTGATGAGCCCAGCAGTTAGTCGTGGCGAAACGCAATCTCATTTTATTTTTGATAATTTTTCATATTTTCGAACATTTTAATATACAACCCTTTTATATAGTAGATTTTATGTATGTATACTCATCTCTTGGGGTGTTAGAGTGTATATGTTTTAAACAGCACACCTCAGAGGAAAATATGAGTCTAAATTTTTGTGTTGGATGACGATCAATAAATTCTCGTCTGATTTTGAAGAATTATCCAGCAATAATTAAATTATATGCAATTTTAGATATACTTAAAGACTTGCATTAAATTTATTTACAATTAACTCTATTTTCTTGTTATTTTTACCATAGTGTATTTTATATGTCAGATGTTTCACGAATCTGACCTATCTCGCCTTGACGATACCATCATCTATGCCAGGAGTCTCTGGGGGTACAACAAAAAGGCTAGAAATCTATTAGATCGCCTGAGAGAAGCACACTTGGTTTTTCAACCGGACAAGGTGGAATTTCTCAGAAAAGAAGTGGATTTTCTCGATCATATTGTTAGCGAAAGAGGGGTCGAACCCAACCCTGACAAAATCTCGGCATTGAAGCACTATCCAAAATCCACGAACCCGAAAACAATAGGCAATTTTTGAGATTGGTAGGATAATACCGAAAGTTTATAAGGGACTTTTCCAAAATAAATCAACCTCTGGCAGAGATAGCAAAGAAGGAAAAAGACTTCGTTTAGAGTTCTAAACAAGAAGAAAGCTTAATACCCTCATAGAAGCGCTATGTTCCACGTCGATTCTGATGTTCCCCGATTTCTCGAAACCATTTACCCTTAAGACCGATTTCTAGGACTATGCTTTCGGAATTGTCCTATGTCAAGAGACCGACGGGTTCGATCATCTGATACCTTTTACAATTACTTTTCCAGACCCTACCTTTCCAGGAGATTAAATTCGGCCGGAAAAAACTACATGATCACAGAAAACGAGTACCTCGCAGCACTTTATGGCATGAAATTATTCGGACCGTATCTGTTATGCCGTGCCAGTATACAATAAAAAACTAGTAAACCTTAAGCATAAAAAGACGCGCAGCGCTGGAATGTTATCGGGGCAAGCCACAAGGTCTTAGTGTGAAGTACTATGCGCGCTAGTTAATCTATAAAATCACACAGTTAACTAAAGTTCCCCGCGAGGGGTACATTTATCTATATCCGAGCAACCCCCTTAGTATTTCTAAAATCTAGAATACGAGGAAGCTAATTTTAGTTTTGAATGATTCAAAATGTTTTTGTAAAAAGCTTGTATAAAATAAAACTTTATAAGAAGTATATAGTGATTTATTTCAGTAGCTTCGTAGTGTCATACTATAACATACTTACCCTGCTAACTTATATCTATCTATCTATATATCTCTTTCTCTCACACACACTGGTGCGATGATCATTTCACCCGTCGATTTTTCGTGCGCGAGCTTCTAATACAGTAATAATGCTCTATGCTTTAATTGCTTGTGAACTTACGTTATTTGTTTAATATAACTAGCAATTCCTTATTTAAGCGATTATTTCGCCTTTTTTCTTATCATAAGAACTACACGCGGCCGCTGCGGTCGTGGAAGGGTTTTCCCGTGTATACTAAGCTGCCGCGAAGCTGAGTGTTTTTCACTGCAGATCAATTCAAATATTATTTAGATTAACTAAACGCACTAAAGCGAACCTCGATTTGCACCAACTTTACAAGTTAAAAATGGTTTATCCACGTCCCATACATCCAGAATGTCTAGTCAACCTGCAGAGGAAAGTTTTTACATGCTGACTGTGGCCAAGTCAACGATGATTAAAAAAAGATTATTTATTGATAACTATTATTAAAACTACATTTACAACCCCGTTACAATTTATCCTGCCCGATTATACCAATTAATACTGTCTCAAAATATTAACAAAAATTTAAACGAAATATGAAACGCCTCGAGATAATTTAACCAGATAAGTAAGTGAGCATACTTTTTAAGGCATTATATCATTTTCAGAAAATCAGCTTGACGAAAATAAACTATTACTTTAACCTTTGGATCAGCATCGCAGGTAACTGAAGGGTTTCATTGAAAATAATATTAACTTGTAATTCTTTTAACTAAGTACTTAACAATAACACAGCCCCACAAAAAAAATTGAAAGTCCCAAAAACTTGACCATGGTAGTTATATGTTTTTGGGGTCGCTGATTCCGAATCCGGGATCAGTTTAACCCCATCGGATCTTGGTCAAGGTCATTTCAAGGTCAAATGTACAAAATTAGCGGCAACCAAGGTTTAACAATGCATACATATGTTTTTGGGGTCGCTAAATCCGAATCCGTGGTCTGTTTGACCCCATCACCTCAGCGTCAAGGTCATGTCAAGGTCAAATGTACAAAATTAGCGGCAACCAAGGTATAATAGTACATACATATGTTTTTGGGGTCGCTGAATCTGAATCCGTGGTACGTTCGACCCCATGGCACAGTGGCCGGAAACGTTAAAAAAATCCCTATATAAAAAAGTGATGACCGGATGTTGTGAAGCCAAGATAAACGTTATGTGATTGGCTCATGTAGTGCGCATGCGTCTAAGTCAGGAAGTCTAAACGTCTTCTAGGTTAGGGCGCGCAACGCGCGCTGTTCAAACTCTAGTGCATTAAATTCTAAACCCTAAGCCCTTAAACCCTTAAACCCTAAACCCTAAGCCCCAAACGCTTAAACCCTTAAATCTTAAACCCCTAAACCCTAAACCCTTAGTTAGGTACATTCAAATTTGTTAGAAGTATATGCAATTCAATAGAATACCCATAAAAATTTCAAGCCCATTACTCTTTATTATGGAACGAACTATTTTATTGTCAAATGATCTACGAAGTGGATTACGCTTCCGCTTTTTCGATGTTGATGGTAGATCTCGTTTCAACGACCAACAGTAATCTGCTAACATATTTATGTCCCATCTTCCTTGGTACCTACGCTACATTTCCTTCACATCTTGGTGAAATCTCTCTCCTTGCTCTTCGCTGGAATCACCTAGGTTTTCTGGAAACTCATCTATATGGGAATATAAAAAGTGTAATTTTAGATTCATTAAGCAGCCTTGATTTTCGTAACTATTTACTAAATTTAGTACTATTTGTTGTTAATTTTGGCTCTTATGATTTCCAAGAAAATTTTTAATTGCCTCCTTGAAACATAACCATGCTTCTTTCTCTGTATGATTCATTTTCGTAACAAAAATTTCATCATTTATCATCTTACGAATCTGAGGGTTATCGAAAATTCCTTCATTTACTTTAGCATCACTTAATTTGGGAAACTGACTTCGCAGATACTTAAAGCAGTTACCATCATTGTCTAAAGACTTTACCCATTGCTTCATAAGTCCCAATTTAATGTGCAGAGGTGGTATTAGAATTTTTGATGGATCAACAAGTGTCTTTTCTTTTATATTCTTAGAACCAGGTTCGAACGTTTTTCTTAGGGACCAGAGACTCTTTATGTAATGATTGTTTCTACCCCTACTATCCCATTCACATAAATAGCAAGGATATTTTGTCTGCAGAGTCTAAAGTTACAAGGAAACGGGATAGTTTTTGTTACATTTGTAGCAAGTATGAGACCCCAAAAAATAGAAGAAAAATCAGTCAAAATATTAAAAAGCAAGTTAAAACTCATTTCATTTTGGTCTTATATTGTAGATGTATTTGTCATCCAGCATTGATAAACTTAATGGTAAACAAGGAAGATATTGATCTTGAAGGAAATAGTCTTTAAGCTCAGCAGCTTAATGCTGATGTAATCGATGAACTCTATAAATTAATATTAACCTTAGAATTTGCATTAATGAAATTATATAATGAACGAAAAATTAAAATTTATATTGTGTTTTTGCGAATTGAAAAATAGAGTTACTTGGCTATTTATCACATGATTTCACAACTTCCTATTGTTTGCATTAGAAATTTGTAAGTTTATCAATACAATAGAATTGTTTGTGAAAATAAAAATATTTCATTGTGCACCTTAGATTTATATCGTTATATAACTTATGTGATATTTAAATTGATCAATTATAATAGTAT
>UELU01145830.1:609-31644 GCA_900490025.1 Megastigmus dorsalis
ATCCAGCAGAGGAAAGCTAATTCCTGTTCGATGGTCCGGCATACATAAATACTTAAAAACTAAAAAAAAAAAAACTAAAAGCTAACTCTTTGGTAAGCGAATCACGACTATCTCCGTTTAAACAAAACGGAGATTGTGTAAAACACTTACAGACCTAGACCTACACTCTAAACTTTAAAGAATAAAAGTTGCCGCTAAATTGTAGAAATATAGTATTTACTCCATGTGTAAAGCGTGAAACGTTAATTTTCTACTTTGTCTGAGAGAAAATTCATAGTTTACTCTAATATTAAGAGTAAATTTTCAATTTTCTACTTTACAAGCGTAGAGTTTTGAGTCGACTAATATTTTACGCTTTACTAAGGGCTAAAATTATAAATTCATACTTTACTATAGTAGAAAAATGTAGTTTATACTTTAAAAAGAGTAAATTAATAAATTTAATCTTTCCCAGAGAATGAACCAGGTACACGCATGTGATTATAACCTCACTTATAGGTACAGCCGTTACATGCGACTGACGCGTCCAATATAATTTCTGTCATTGGTTAAGAGTTAAGTGATACATTTACCATCACTGCTATTGCTCAGAATGTGTTTATATTCTAGGTTATTCATTAAATTAATATAGTATACTTACGATTAAATGACGGATTCTTAAGTTGATCAAATCTGTACTGAAACCATGACCAATATTTATCATCGGTTGCTCCATTCTATTCAATCTGCCAAAATTTCGGAGCCAAATTTGTGTAGGGATTAAACGTATAGAACTGTAATCGGTTATCTATATCATTGCATAAATATATCACTGATAAAATATTAAAATTCCAAATTGTTTTCAGAAAAGCATATGCCGTGGAACAACTATTTTCCGAATGATTGACTATTAAAAAAAGAGCTTCATGAATCCACCAAATCGAATTTCTCATATCTTCCAGTATCATCGAAAGAGTTGCATTAGCTGAAACGATAATTGTGACACTCGTTGCGGGTGTGTTCTTTTTTCTGAAATGAGTGTCATTTATTTTATAAATTTTCTGGAAACGTTTACGTTGTTTTAAGATACTATGTTCATTCGATATAATCAAATTTATTGGAGTAATAGAATGCAATATTGAATTAATGAGTGATGAATCTGGCATACTCGAATTGCACACAAGTAAAGACTGCGCTTTTTCTTCTTTGAAACAATGTTCTATAAATTTTCCCTTCAAAGTGAAGTTTATAATAATTTATTAACAAAAATGCGAATAAGTACTTGTAAATTTAAGAAAAAACTTATGTTTTCGGGATAGTAATAATTGTCAGGAACAGTAGATAACACTTTCAACAAAAAGGCCTTTTTCGACAATAATTACTATCCTAAAAAAATACATCAACCAACATTCCAACATTAAATAAAAATAAATTTACGGTGACTTGAAATATTCCGTTTGAATTGTGAAGTATAGAAAAATTGATGTCAATATTAGCTTGAACAAGTTGATAAATAAACGGGTTTATTAGATTGGTATAAAATAAGATATATTTTAGAATCATTCCAGTATTATATATCTGTATTTTTATAAATTTAGATGTATTATTAATAGATATTATAATATGTTTATATTTAAAGATATTTAAGTTTTATTTTAATATCTTTAAATTAATAATTAAAGATATTTAAGGTTTTATATATTTCCGTTCGATTTTCAATATTGAAAGAATAAGTGATTGACAGTTCCAAAAATCCCGTAAAAAATATCCATTTATTGAAAAGACTATTTTTTCAGATAGTATAACTTTAAGAGGTCCGTGAGGTTGATCATCCTTAATGAAACAACTGCTAAAGTCTCGTGTTCATAACTAGAAAACTAAAATTTATACATTTTGTAGAGGTCACCTTTTTGACTGGATCAATGAGATAGTGTGGTCTTGTAAAAGAGCCATATTAGATTTGAGATTATAGCCTGTTAAATTCTTTGAAAGATTAAAATCATTGGAAATCGACCCATCTATTTTGCAACAGTTGTATAATATTACCTATACATTTACCATCACTGCTATTCCTTAGAATGTGTTTTCATTTGTATTCTGGGGTATTCATTACGTTAATATACTATACTTACGTTTAAATGACGGATTCTTAAATTGATCAAATCTGTACTGAAGCAATAACCAATATTTATCATCGGTCGCTCGATTCTGTACAATGTGACAAAATCTTGGTGCCGAATTTGGGTAGGGCTTAATTTATTGATGAATTATATATCATTTCTGTATTGTAACAAATGATTAAATTTCAGAAAACTAAGTGCTAATAAATTGGCGGCGGTCTTACTTTCTTACACTTAAAAGTACATTTTAATAAAATTATAAATGGAATAATTAAATAATCGGATGAATTTGTGGCTTCGAATAATGAAGAAATCGACGCGTATCACAACGTTCACCACAAGCATTATTATTATTCGAATATAAAAGAGTCTATGTCGATGACGAGGCTAATACACGAGCTGTGTATCACTTACCGTAATCAAGCTGTGCTCACTCTCTCTCTCTCTATCTCTCTCTCTCTCTCTTTCGCTCGCGTCCTTGGCGTCATCCTCGAGGCGGATTTGTAAGAGCATTAGAAAGTGGCCCGAAAATAATTCCTGCCAAAAATAAATGCGGCCCTGCCGCGCGCGTACACGCGTTGCCCGCTATAAACGCGAGTGCTGAGCCCGAGGTAAAAGAGAAGTGAGCTCGAGAGCCGTACGGACAGAGCGACTATAGGTATATCCTTTTCCACGCTTTTTCCATGTTTTGCTTGGCATCGTTTACTTGCTTGAAGAGTAGGCGAAATATATGATTAATGAAGATTAAATTAACGATGGTGATGTGTATTAGAATATAATGGTTGGCTTTAGTTGATTAGTCATTTTGGCTGAGGAAACAAATAAAAGTATTGAAATTTATTGTCCTCGTGGTGAACTAATTTCAGATATTCACCGTTATGAATTATCTTGATAATCCACAATTTAAATGAGCAATATGTAATTAATGTGTTTCATTTGAATAAATTTTTAACAAAATACTGTGCATCGCCTAATTCATTTTATTCCAATAAATATTTATGAAATTTCCATTCAAATGAATAAACTCCGTTTATGGAACAAAATATATTTTATAAAATTAATGAAATAGCTCGTCGAATCATAATTTTTTTACATCGCAATTTTCGTTAAAGAATATCCAACGGTACATTCGATCAAAATGTAACATTCGTTCGACTGCACGTAAACCAGATACATCTCGGAACGAAGAGATCCGCGGCGCTGTAATTCCAAAGACCCGCGTCGCATCTCATATTTGTCCACTTTCCTCTATTACGTAAAGAAAAGAGGCGCGTCATATTCATTCTAAAGCGCCACTTTCTTTACGGACGACACACTCACTCCCCATACCACATTTTGCTACATACACTAATACATATACCTATATATATATATATACACTCGGTTCTTGCGCCGCCGGTCTCTCAATGAAACAAAGCCGCGCGATTGCCATTTACGCAAGCGCCGGCCGGGATATGTAGAGGCACACGAGGATATTCGGCTATGAGCTTGGTTATATAAGTGGGGGTAGAGAGACTTTTATTTCGGATTTCTCGTTTTATTTGCGTAACACGTAAGCGGCCGCGAAAGAGAGAGAAAGAAAGAGAGAGAAGGAGAGAAAGAGAGCTTGAGAGCCCTAGAACTGCTGCCGCTCAGCTGATTAATTGACGTTCGAGCTGGTGTGAGAAATATTCGGGCTATTCGAAGCAAACGATCGCGCCGAATAAAGGGGAAATGAGAGGAGCGAGAAATAGATCCTTATCGACTCGGTACTTTGAACTAATTCTTGCCTTTGGCCAATCTAATTGCACGTTTTTTTTGGAATTTTTTTCCGCACTGTAGGTCGGACTGATTTATTAACGGTGAGTTTTGGACGAGTTTCAAGAATTTTCGATGTTGTGATGCTTACACACTGTTTTCTCTCGAGAGAATGAATGTTTACTAGTTTCGTCCATTCATATATATTTCGTATGTTCGTATGTTAGGATGTCAGGGGCACTGCTTTAACTTTTTTTGATCGTTAACCTTCTAATTATTATACACTGGTCTAAATGTAGCAATAATTCAAACAGTTTTCAATGAATTTCTTTATGCAAAACGTGTACATTTTTATATGCATACAAAATAATATTGAAAGAAGCGCTTTTCTTATCGATTAGCATAAGTCGGTAATTATCCTTGAAGTATTCGACTTTTCAACTGCAAGACTTTAAAATGAGTTTTTTACATTTTTGAATTTTGCCCACTGTTTTATTGTTTTCGCTTCAATCGGAATGGAATTATACGCGCGAACGCGCACCAGTGTCGCAAATGGTTCCTTTTTCTCTTTTTTTTTCACTTCTTTTTTTTCTTTTACTCCACGTTCGTGGCACGGTGTCAAGGAAATTCTGTTACACAAAAGTCTCTCACGCTGTTTCCCCAATTGGCCAATCGGAAATTTTACGCCTATAACAGAGAAATTAACCGATTTCCAGTCCTTTTTTTGATCAAGCCTATAATATATATATATATATATAAACGCAAGTCTCTAAAACTTTTATATCTTCATTTCCTTGATCGATTACATTCAGCTTTTCTCAACTGAACCTACCTCTAGGTCAGTGAATTCGGAAGTGAAATCCAACGTAAATAGAAAATCGTGCATCCAAAATTAAAACTCTCTCTCGTTATGCAGCTCAGCGAGCGTAGGTATACACCGCCACCATAAAGTGTCAAAAAAGAAAAAAACGAAAAGAATACTCTCATTTCACTTTTATCTCGCTTACGTAATTGCACTCAACCGCTCTATCTCTTGCGCGCGCGCGCGACAAAAAAGAAAAGAGTACCAAATGATACACACTCCAAATAGCCTATATCAAACCCTATACAATCGAACAAGAGCCGCAAATCAAGCCCTAATTACCCATCTTACGAACAGTCGCTTACGGTAGTAGCGTCCCTTTCCGCTGCGTGAAAAGACGAACAAAAAAAAAAAAAGGGGGCAAAGAGCGGAAAGACTCGGATAAAAAGAAAGAAAGCAGCAGCTCCGGGCGCGAGAGAAAGGAAACGCTCGCGCGCGCGCGCGGCGACCGAATAGTTTCGGCTTTCAATTACGTAAGGCTCCCCTCTCCCGAAAAGTCCGCGATAAAGACACTCGACAGAGCGAGGAGGGAGCATAACGAAAAAACAAAACGAAAAGAAAAGAAACGAGAACATATAGAATAGCGTTGCCTGCATCCATATGTATGTATATATAAAGAAGCACGGAGTGTGCGTGCGCGTATAATACGCGGTGTAAATGTTATTACAATGCGTGTGTGAGAGAGTTCGCGAGGAGGAGAAGCGGGTGAAAGCGAAGTCTATACGGTGTGCTTTCTCGCCCGCTCGCGGCCTCTCTTGTACACATACTTATATGTAGACGCGTAACGTTGGCCCACGCCATGGCTTTTGCCTCCTCGATGATGGTTGGCTGGCGATCGGTCGGGCGGAACTGCATCTGTTGCTCGTGTACTCTCTCGGTGCAGTTGCACTGATTCTTTAGGGTGTGCATGTGTATCTGCCTGTGACTTTTTTGCGAGAGTCCATTATGTGGCGTGAATGGTGATTTGTTCCTTTTCCTTTCTTTTCCTTTTTTTTTTTTTTTTGAGGATTTTTGGCTGGGCAAGGATTGCATGGGAAACTTGGCGCGCTGTTCAGTTTTGAGTGCGGAATAGTAACAGACTGTTTGGAAAGTTTAAGGCTTTTACTTTAGGCTTCAAAACGGTTCGGATTCTCAGCGTTAATTGTTTGTACCAATAAAATCTATTAGTTCGTTCATTCATTTAGAGTCTAAACATAAGTTGAAGAGCTAATTCAGAATTGGATACATTTGCGAATATATATTTGAGTAGATACATGTAAGAATAGAAGCACATAAATCCATACCGTTAGAGGGAAATCTAAAGTGAATCCGAGTGGAAGAATTCAGCTCGTATACTACAGATCAATACCAAATAACTCGCTCAGACAATTCCAAAAGAGTCGGGTCTATAACCGCAGTAAAAAAATAGTCCCGACCCGGGCGCACAAAGAAAGATAGAGAAAGAGAGAGAGAGAGAGAGTCTCAAATACCTCGGCAATTCGTTGGAGCGGGACTTTTTTCGCTCTCCCTCTCCCTCTCACCGTAGTGGCGGAGCGCGTTTCAATTTGGAAATCGCGCCGAGAGATCGGCAACCGATCCCGCGCGCTCGCGATCCCCGATCGGTTTCTTCGTCGAGTGATTTGCGATCGCGCTCTCGGTAAATTGGCCGACTTTTCTAATGCTTTTTTCTCTCCTCTCTCTCTCTCTCTTTCTCATTCTTCTCCAATGGCTTATCTGCTCTCTTTATCCTCTAGTGTTCGCGAGCGCGGAGAGCCGCTAAAACACCGAACGATTCTTTGCCGCGCTACGGAGATAGGATCGCGCGCAGACGCTCGCGGCACGTCCGCGTGTCTCTCTCTCTCTCTCTCTCTCTCTCTCTCTCTGGCGAGGGAGGGTTGTTTGCGAAAACGATCCGCCAGGAGGTATATGTCGGTGTTGGCGGGCGCGCGCGGGTCCCAATGTGAAATTGGTTCGGTCGCGCGCTCTGCTATGCGCTTTTCGATAAATTATGCAACCCTCGCGCGGTGCGCCTTGTTTCCAGGCGCTCTTTTCTATATGAAAATCGTGAGCTCGCGCGCGCGACGCCGCGCGATATTGTCGATAAAACATATATATATGTATATACACAAATCACTAGAGTACACCGGGACGGTATGCCTTATGGCTTATAAAGTGTATTGTGCAAATTTTTCGATTAATCACGGGTACAGATACTGTCGCTGCGGCTGCTGCTGCTGCGCTGCTGCGGCAAGGTTTATTTCTTTTTCTCTCTCGATCTCTGCCAGCCGACTTCTTTTTCCAATATCTATCGAGAAAAATTGCTCTCGATTAATATGTCCTCGAGGATATAGGCCTTATCCAAACAAATGTTCTCGCGGAAAATAGCTATTTCGATGAAGAGCTCTTCTATCATTTGCCGAGATAACAAAAACTAACGCGCGTAATTATAATAACTGATATATGTGATAAAAAAATAAGTATGATTGCTCTTCATTTTTTTTTGTGTTGTTAAAAAAAAAATTAACGCACGAGTTACATAAGAAATAATTACATCTAATATTTTCTGATTTATGAAGATTGATAGAATAATTGGTAATACAGATCCGCAAGAGTAATTAACTTAACGAAGCTATGAATCATCAAAAGAACATAATTTCCTTTTTCCTATAAGATAGAAATCGTATAACTTTAAGATAACCTTTGGATGAATGCATCCGTGTAGTTTATATCTAAATGTCGATTAATTTAAAAAAAAAAAAAAAAGAAAAACTGCTGCACGTATCCACAATATCGCTACAGTCGAGTCCACCTTCTGGAAGACAAGATTTCACCGTAACACCACGAGATATTTCACATAGCTTCCGCGTTAAATGCGTTGTAGGAAAAAAAATGAAGAAAGAAATTTACCCTTCAGTCGCCTTAAACATAAGCCTTAAACATATACATCTTTCAAAAGAGTCAAAATTAATTACAGTGGTCTCTCGGCGCGTTCCCGTGGAATTCAAAAAGGACGCGAAAGAAGCGACAGAGACCAGGAGAAAGGGAAAGAACGTCGAAGCGGGGAGGAACAAAAAAATGTAAGAGAACAGGCCGTATAGCATAGCGAGGAAACGAAACGAGGATAGAAAGAAACCACAGGACATTTCCGCAAGTGCGCATACACACCATACACACAGAGAAAACGTACGCGTAAATACATCCCTTCCCAGCCACGTATTTTTTCCACGTACATACATGCACACCAGCTTAACTCTCCCTCTCTCTCTCTCTCTCTCTCTTTCCTCGGCGAGAGTGGCTGGAAATATTAGGCAATCTAACGCGTCCAAGGCTAGCCGAGCCTTGAGCCGCCTTTCCAAGACAACTCCGTTTCGCTAACTCGCGCTCTCTTACATCGAGTCTCTCTGTCGTGACGGCAGCACCACCAGCAGCAGCAGCTCCGTTTTTCGACTGCCTTGCCGACGTATAACTACACACACACACACTCTATCGCCCGTTATATATGTCTCTTTCTCTCTTTCTCCGAGTGATCGCGAGAGCGCGAAATAACCGAGCTCCATTCAGCCGCGAGTTGATCATTCTGGGCATTTCTTTCAGTTATATCTATATATGCGACTACTGCTGCTGCTGCTGTGGAGGAACGATGAAAAGCCAAGAAAAATGGCCTTACGTCACACCGATAGTTTCTTTTCATTTTTTGTTTTTCATCCAGGATCTTGTTGAGGTTGAACGGAGATGTAACGACGATTCAATGGTTTGCTACGGTTCGCGAGGTGAATGAAGGTATAAAAGTGCGGAGCGGTGAAAGATGTAACCCCCCCCTCCTTCATTGTTGGAACGTTTGTGTGAATCCGAACGATTATCGCGATGATTGTACGTGTATTGCATTTGGCATCGCGCAGTATTATTATTGATTCTTATTTGCGGTCGTAAGAGTAAACGAAAAAAAAAAGTAATTTATCTCACACAAAATTTAGCATAAAATACATTTCCTAATTGCGTCGCGTCGCGGTCACGAGCCTCTGCGTCTCTCAGCAATGGAATGTATTAGGTGTTGCCTAATTGTAAGTCGGCTTTGGCGTGGGTGAAATTGCCGTAAAAGAAGGTGGTTTTGAAATTGAAAAGAAGGCTCGAGAGTGGGTGCAGATGCGGGGAGCGAGGACGGGTGATAAAAGTCCATTCTCAAATATGGCTCTAAAGGCCTTTGGGAAGAGAGGCGTCAGCTACACGATGGCAATAAAAGTTGCGGATAATTTTAACGTAGGAATCGTACTTGTACGGGGATATATTACTTACTTGCGCAAAAGTGCCTGGCATTAAATGTGCGTGCGGACTTTAGTTGTGAGCGCGTGCGAGCATTAGAGACAACGTTCACTCGCGAGATGTTTTATGCGCTACGAAATCAAGTTGAGCGTGTGTTCCTCGTAAAGTTGAAAATTATCGTTTACGAAGTGAGAAGTTGTGCGCCGTTCCGAAATTGCCAATGTTTAATAATAATGAATTTCATATCGTCCTTTTTCTTTTGCCTTTTGCATCCTTTATGCGATTCTTATTCGTTTTTTTTTTTCGTTTCGCAACATTTTCGTTATTATTCAATAAAGTTTAATGGGGCCTAGGCTTGCGATAAAGTTTGAATCCATCGAAAACTCCAGATGCCGTATAACATTGAAGTTTATAATCATAACTTCAGAAAAATATCTAGCGCGTGTCTTGGATTTCTCATATTGTTTATGTTACGAGTGTGTGTCAGTAATCAAACGTTTATATTTCCTGGGCGCATTAACATTTTTACGATATTGGATTTCCTCGAAGCTGCACACGCTTCTTAAACTAGTTAAACAAGATAATAATGTATAATGGGCGATTATCATTTCATTAAACTCTCTAAAAAATTTGCATGTACAGCAATGTATGTATATCACGATCTGGACAAATCCGCAGGCGACTTGTGTCTCATAATCGATGCATAATAATAACTGGATTCCCTTATAAAGAAATTTCCTTGTTAAAGCACGATAAATCGTCCATATGTAAACTCGCAGTCGGTTACCTAATGAAATGTGCATCGATCGGCGTAAAAAGAAAAACAATCGCGCGCGTGTCAAACAGATTTTCATTAAATTTCATTAAACATCTGCCAATACATTATCGGAGAAACATATACGCTTATATATTACACCAGTCGAATAGAGATTCCGAATACTTTCAGTGCGAAAAGCGATTCCACAGCTTATTTAAACATCGCTTCTCCATGATTGCCAACGAACGCGCGAGATGCATCCTTGAAATCTGCACTGCGGCGCACAGGCACAGTTCGTGTTTACATTTTGAATTATATACATATAACAAGACTCGCAATGACTTACATTAAATGTATATATAAATATATGATGTATATAGAAACGAGTTGTAGGATGTCGAAAAAGCGGGGAAAATGAGCCATTCGGGATGAAATTACGTAATAATCCACGGAGCAAAGCGGCGGCGGCAGCAGCAGCTTTCGTCAACGGCACTCCTACACCTTATAGCGAGCGAGCGCGCGAGAAAGTACCAGCCGCGAAGTCGCTCTCGCGCGGAGTTGTACCTTCGGTGTGAAACGGCTTTTGATTGCAAAGAAAACAAGTTTATATACTCTCGTATAGCTGGCCTTTGAAAAAAAAAAAAAAATAGTGACTTTGGTGTGTGCTGCTCCGGCGTAAATGGCGCGGAGATATGAAAGGAAAGAGAGCGAGCGGAGGAAGGGAGCTGTATAGGTTTGAAATTCGTTTGAAGGAACGCGCGCGAGCAACGAGCGAGTTTTTGACGCTTTGTAAATTTTGCAGCCCGACTAATGCTTTACCCCATTCTCTTTGAGAAACATTGCCAAATTTTTTATGATGGGTATTACGAGGATTATCGGATATTTAGTTTGTGTTTGAGTATCTTTAGTGACGGAGTTGTTTGCCATACGGTATCGAACGGTTTCAATGGGTTTTTTAAATATGCAAATGTATCATTAAATTTTGTACATAGCAAAGCATTTAATATCAAAATTACATTCGTTAATGAATAAATTATAAAATGCTCGATATATCCACGACCAATTGAAATTTGAGAGCCTGTATCGCATCAAAATATTCCTATACTCCATTCGACGGCAGCAATCCAAAAGTACATATAGTACAGTTGGAACTTTAAAACGTTAAGCGGCGAGGCACGCGTAAAAGCCCCCATACAGGCGGTACACAGTCTGCAGAGTTTCGGCTCGCGGCCGCGGCGCTTGGCACCTTCTCCGGCAGGCGCAGTTTGGTGCGCGCGGCTCCGTAACAATGCTCTCGCAACTTTCTCCGTCACTTTCGTTTTCGTTTGCTCGCGGCCCGCGGACGACGACACGGCGCTTATAGACAGAGCCGCCGCCAAGCAGAGAGTCAAGCAGCGGACGAATATATATATGTATATATATACGTAAAAGCCATAGCTCTCGAGCGCGGCTCTTTTCTGCGCAGCTGCTTGTACTCCGCGCCCACGGATTAGGAAATAGTGCGTGTGCACGCGACATGCTGTTCCGTACCTTTCTCTTTCGAACTTTTTTTTCTTTCTTCCTTTTTATTTTTTGTGCATATACTCGGGTATTGGCGCGCTGTTATTGATGCGTCTATATTCGAAGTGTTTTTTATTGATTGCTCGGATAGTTTCACGCACTTTTGTCGTGCAGGCGAGTGCCAAAGTATTGACTTTATGTAAGGCTTTTTGATCTACATGCACTTTTGCTTCCTTGTGGAATTGGCGTTTGTATAACATACTCGATGACGAAGAAGATATTGGTTTTTTTAATTGTTAAGATATGCTTATTTTTTCGATTCTTTATGGGCTACTTTTACGCGAAGCAAGCGTGTGTTTTTATATATCTTGCATACGTACTTGCAGCTGTAAATGTTTTTATACATCGATAATGACTGACCGATCTTAATTTAACTAGTCATTCTTTTGCATGTTCAATTAATATACAAGTGGAAATAAATTTTTTCGATTTTATTTTCAAAGTCTTTTATTATTCATTTCCTTTTAATTAGAATATCATATTATATATTCACAATTCATTTAAATAAATTCCAGCTATTTGTACTTATTATTAAATTCTTGAAGCTAATGGTATTCAGGTGTTGACAGCGAATATTTATCATTAATTTAAATAACTCAAAATAAATTAAGAAAAAAAAATATTTCGCTGTTGATTCGATTTTTACACGAGCAGTCATAAGTTTGTTCTATACGTCCAATTCGAATAGCGGATATAATTAAAATCATAATTATGGTAATAAATGACATAACATCAATGGTTCTCCATAGTCGATCCTTAAAGATATTAAAAAATCACAAAAATTTCATAATGATAATGTATACCGTGACTTAACAAACTCAAATGACGGAACTGAATGATTGTCATCTCTTCGAGCAATTCAAGTTCAGAAAATTCACGCGTACACGCGCAACAACAAAACCGTGTCTCGCCGTGCTAAGACTAAAAAAAGCTCGCGGCAAAAGTATGAATCGTAAATCAGGAGAGAGAGAGAGAGAGAAAAAAAATCCACTCTCGCCTATCCATAATACACTCGGCACCAAAGTCATCGCACACACTGGACTCGACCATATCTCTCCAAAAGACTTCGCTTCGGTCGCAGTCGTTCCAGCGCGGCAATTCCTCAGCGGCCTACACATCGCTAAAAAGGCCATATACTCACCGTAAACGTCGCACGCAGCTGCACACACACACACACACACACACTGCACATCTATATACCTACCTGCAGATGCTTGTATATACGTACAAAGTAGAGAAATATGAAAAGACGAGTGAGTGAAAGAGAGAGAGAGAGAAGGTACACGTGTACATCCGTTGCATATACATAAGCGATGAGTTGCAAGGAGAGTCAAGTGCAGATAAAAGACGGACAGTCGCAAAAAGGAGTGACAGAGAGAAGTGGGAGAGGGGGGAGAGAAAAAGCTCACCGCGCAAGGTGTTCAAGAGAGAGAGAGAGAGAGAGTGAGCCGTACAAGGTGTGCGCGAGGAGCGCAATCAATCCTTCTGCTTCTTCTGCACCTTAGTCGCGCGCGTAGCAGCGACAAATCGGCCGTCCACGAGTCGAACATTTTATCGCTCGACTAGAGTTAAAGTACATTCGGGTATTTTTATTTATAGGTACATACAGAGAGGTAGAGAGAGAAATACAAGCATGCTGATTTTTTTTTCTTCCTTCCCCAGAAGGGGAGAGAGAGACCTTTATTTTCTGCTCCGATTTTTTCCACTTAAACTCCTTTTTTTTTCCTCGAGTCCCTCATTTCGTCACGCATACACCGTTTTCTTACACAGTTGTCGTTCTTTTCTCGCTTCGTACCGTTTGAAAAATAAACACCGCCAAATTACATATACACAATGATACACAGCGTGTTCCGCACACACTCTGTTGTTGCGCTGCACGTTTTTGACGAGGTGAAAAATTTATTATGACTATTATACGTCGACATCGGGGATAATACAATGAATGCGTAATAGATGCTTCTTTGATTTTCTTCTTCTTAACGCTCGCCAAGAACGAAAGGGTTGCCACCCCTTCGTTATATAGCTCTCGAGTACATATATAATATACGTATGTATTAAGTGTGTTCGCATCGCTAGTCAGAGACGCCGCGACAGCTCAAGTCCGTGTATTTACAAGGCGATCGCGCGCGAGAGCCGACGCGCGAACATTTTCCATTACGTTATATCGCCGCGCGGATATTGTGGGAAGGCGAGACGAACGAAAGAGGCGCGAGAGAGATGAAAATTTATGTTTCTTTTTCTCCTTTATCTCGGCGTCGGAGGTGCAAAGTTTACCGCGCGGTTGCGCAATAGCTCGGGAAAAATTGACTGCATCGTCGGCGGTATCTTGCGTCCTTTTGCAATTTATTAAATATATATAGAAGAGGCTTTTGGGTATAGATACTCGAAACGATTAGGATTTTCTTTGTATGTGGTATCTTTGGGCGAAGTTCTCTCGGGATACATTGAATTTAGAGAGAGAGAGGAATTCATTCTTGATATTTGCCAGCGGGCATGTAGTTCGTTAACAAAACTCCTGTCTCTCTGTTTCAGATTACAAAATTATCTCTGAAAATCCATCGGCGTTTACCCCACCGATATACCTTCGACTCAACGATCTTAGCTCTCGTGTACAATAGGAAAGCGAGAAAAACAATCCCAAATTCATGCGCACAGCGATTATAAAATCTCATTTCTCGATCGCTCGCGTAGCAACCAAATAAACGTTCGCCTTGATAAATGAGAGTTATAACAACGACATCGATATGGCATCACATCACACACATGCAGTCAGCGAGAAAGGAAGCGTTGCGCGCGCGCGTTACACATTATAATATAGCTTGAATTAGCCCTACCCTGTTCCTCCAGTTTTGCAAAAGACACTTATTAAGAAGAGATAGAGAAAAATCGGGGTTTATACATTTAATATAGCGACGAATATACAAGTAGCCGTTTAGATCGTAACGCGGTGTTGTTTTTATTTTTTTTCTTTGGTAGACGCAACTTAAGTTTAATAGCGCAAGCGCGCCGATAGATATTAGCAAATTAGTCGTTCTATACGTTAATAAATGGTATACCATTGAGCATTAAAGCAAGACGTTGCGCGAAAAAATTGTCGGGCTTGCCTATTTATATAATAGGCAATTTTCACGATCGCTCGTTTATTTTGATCTATCATTGTTTGATTGCTCAGATCTTCGAGTTTGATTTGCTTATCTTATTCATCAAAAATATCTCATTTGGATGATAGGCGTGGAACGATTACATCTATACAAAATTATTCTAAAAATAACACGTTTACAGACCAATTATATATATCGTAGAAATGATTTCTGCTGTTTTATAGAGATTACGCTTTACAATATCATTCGTAAATATACACGATACAAAATACTGTAAACAGTTAAAATTATTTTCGATAAAACTCACAATTACAGCTTAAACTTTCTTATTTTTTAAGCAGTTACACTCTGTATGCTTTACGTATATGAGTTAAATGTGTTTCATTCTTCGCGGTAAAAGCGTATCCAACTTTCCCTCGGAACTCAGATTTTTATTACAACTAATATAAACGCCGCTATCGCCTTCGACGCGATCTTAAACGAAAAGTATTTTCGGTGTGAACATTAAAATTGTGCGTTGATTAAGGAATAAGAGAAGTGTAAAATACCCGCGTTCGCGCAAATTTTTCGACATTTTTCACGCAGCGGCCTTTTCCGACCATTTCCGAGAGGATATCCTTTCTTATTTATCTTTTACATAATCTCACTTTCGACGCGTGCCGCAACCGTATTCCGTTATAAATATTATATTTGAAAAGCAACGAGCTACAAGCGATAGTTATCGAGCTTTCGTTCACAATATTACTCTCGCGTAAACGCTTCGATACCGTGTCGCGAAGATACAATTTAAAAAGAAGTTCTTCGCGAGCACTGGAAAATCTTCACCTCAAAGCGTTTAGAGAGTGCAGCATTGTAGACGCTAGTGGATCGCGAGGTCGGCGTCAATAGATTACAGTACGTACTATACGAAAGGCGCGCGCGGGAGAAAAAGAGCGTGAAACTTACGTATGAAAAATCGACCTTCTCGTTTAATGTCACTCGCGTTGTCTCCTGTCCAAGAGGTGGATTAAGAGCATGTGTTATACAGACCATAGGGGAAGATAACCGTGAGATGTCGTGAACCCGGAAAACCCGCTGCATTGGTCTGCGGAGCAATGACACTTTTTGCGCATCCACACATTCGTATATGCTTTCGTGATATTACGGTCAAGTCGCAGTGTGGACGATGACTTTTTGCGGAGCGCGCGTTTCTATCGGTCTCGCAGAAGAAGTGAGCATGCAATAAGTGCGCTGCAGGAGAAAATCTATATCTCAAGGAAATTCTGGCGTCGATAGGCAAATTAGATTCGGTTTCTAGGAAAATAGATTGTGTTTAAAAAGAAGCCTGTTTCTTTGATTTACTATGCAAAATTGTACTCGATACGTTACTAAGCGATTTCACAATCTTATCTATGAATTTCCATTGATGTACTGCTCTTGACCACTAAAGTCATTTTCACTACCGAATCAACAAAGATTTCATAAGTCACATATCGGCGCTGCTGAGCGCAGCAGAAATGGAAAAGCCGAGAAAAGGCCGAAGGACGGTAGACGATGCGATTCGCGATAGACACGCAGAAAGAGAAACGCGTGCGACATTCAAAGATTCAGCGCAGCTGATAATCGAAAAATTGATTCAATACGTCACTGTTTTTTTTTTAGCATATTATAGAAAAGGGGGAAGTTGTGCGTCTGCGTGCAATTGAATAGACAGTGAATTATCCGTGATATATGAGTACGCGGCTTGAAAAAGTGTGTATAGGTGAGTGACAAGTTGTGTACAAAAGTTTTTCTCTGATTTCTCGAATCGGCGATTTACTAATCGAGATCATTGCGATCGACACGCATATATATATTATAACAATATCGTTTGATTCGTGATTTGGATCATCCTATATTTACAGCTTTTCCCTTCTCAACACAGTAATCGAAATTCCGCACCTTGTTCGTCTCCTATTTATCTCACAATCGTAAACTAGAATTGATCGTTCGCTCAGAAATAAATCATCGGAGCAACTCGCGAGGCATGAGAAACGAATTCCCGGAATGAATCGCTCTGTATTTTTCTCTCGTAAAATCTTATATTTTTTCCAAAGATTTATTTGAAAAATTTCTAGGGAAATGAGTATATTCTCTCGCAAGCTAGAAATTCTTCTCCTTTTTTTTTTGTTCAAGTTCCGCGCGACGGTTTATCACTCGCAATAAAATTTTTCAATGCGCTCTTCGACGTAACACGTCTTTTGTTTAGAGCTTTTCGAACAAGCCACTCGGCTTGAGTTCGGGACAATAAAAAAAAAAAGAAGAAGAATTCGTTTCTCATCTCCGCGACTCCACGTGAGATACATCGTAGTTTAATGAAAATAAGGATTTTTCTCGATAAGCGATATAAGTACAGCGAATAAAACTAGGTTGTTCTCGAAACGCCTCGTCTTTGGATGTTAGAGACAAACGCAATTAACGGTGTATATAGCGCAGCTCCATCACAGTCGCCGTATATATATATATATATATATATATTTAAATTGCAAATATCGTGTGTATTTACTACTTATCTATCAGTCTCTCCTCTTCAATTTCATGTCCGAAGTAGCAAATACCAATTTGAATTATAGTCATTACCTTTAGTCATTATCATTACTTGTTACACGTAACAGTTAATACGGAATGATTATACACATAATTTTTACTTTTTGTTAAAGTACACTTATTTATCCAAAAGCAATAGCTAAGTTATAAGTCGGTAGCTCGGTCACAATTGCATACCGTTCAACGCCAACGACGATACGACAAACTCTCATATCCGAGCGACGAACTTATAAATAGTTATTACCCCATTCCACCCGCATCCCTTTTACGTATTCACTCTTCGATCGGTAAATTTGTTCAACATCCCGCTAATAGCTATACCGATTACACATTGATTCAGCGCGAAGTATCGGTAAATAATAAACAGCATTTGGCGTCGCAATCGCCTGCACTAGTCTCCACACCATCGAACTTTGGTGCCGTTGATGGTTGCCTACCGACAGGGGCGCCTTTTACACTCGTTCGCGCGTGAAAGCGGATCGACGAACTGCGCCGAGTATACATCATAAAGGACAGTGAAAATAACGTAAGCCGGCTCGAGTCCGTGGCCTCTTTGATGCGCCCCACCTCTTTCAATTCCAACCTCGTCCTTTTTCCACCTTCTTCTTTTGATTTCTGCGCGAATCGTGTTTACACTTTAGCGAGATCCGCACCGCAGCAGCTTAATGAGCTTTCGACTGCTCTTGTTGGCGACGCTTTACTTTTAAGCACGAGGCGCTTTTGATGTTCGCGCCCGGCATTCAGTTCGTTTTCTTATGTGCGTCGCGGGGCTTATAGTTGCCTTTGACTGTTACGCGAGATATGATTGCTCGGCGGACCAAAATTTACGCGCGATGAACTTTGTCGCGCACCGTGAATTGCTGGGGTTCTTTTATATTTCTTTATTGAAGAACCGAGGGTCTTATTAATTTGATGATTGGGCATTCGGAAGGATCAAAGTTATGTACGGTAGATATGTGAATATTTTCAATACTGTACACATACTATATACCTTGTACAAAAATTTGCACGCTTCTAAAAATTGATTTTTATAAAAGAAAGAATATCGCATAGCGTAAATATTGTGAAATTGCATGTTTTAGCAAGAATGTTTATTTTCCTCATGAATTGATTCACGGCAGATCGGTTAATTTAACGACACGCGAAGCACGACAAATCATCGAGTGTCGCATAAATTTCAGTCAGCATTAAAAAAAGAGTCATCCTCGTGCACAACGACACGCACAGTAACGCAACATTCTTCCGCTTTTCAATCCACACAGCAAGACTCTAATGAGTTCGTTCTTGATCCACGAGAATGTCGTGGGCTGGGCGCGAATGAAGCTCACAGAAAAGTCCATCGATCAATGAGTGTATATAAGCCGGGCGTTCAGATGAATCCACCGAGGGCGTCGTAGAACTCCTGGAGGTAGGCAAGTAGCTGAGGCATCGTAGGTCTGTCGCGTGCCGGACCGAGCCAGCATACCGCCATCACCGCGAACAGCTCGTCCGGACAGGGACGTGGCTGGGAGAGTCGATAACCGTCCCGCAAGAAGGCCATCAGCTCGAACGGATCCACCTCGAGATACGGCTGCTGACCCATCGTCGCCAGCTCCCACAGGAATACGCCGAAAGACCACTGTGGATCAGAACGACAACCCTTAGCATGTAATTCTTTAAGATTCGGTAAAAAATTACTTGACGGACAAAGTGGTAAAAAACAATTTTCAGTACATGTGGAAGCAGCATTTTAATAAGGCAGTAAGAGTCGCTCGATGAATATATGAGAAAAGTAAAAAGAATTCCGTTGTATATTTTCAAAATATGATTGTAACGTCGATAAAGTGGAGAGGATTGCATAAGACGCGGTAGAGAACGAAAAGGAGATGCTTTTTTTTCCTGTAATTAGTCATCGGTAATAGCAATTTATGACGAATTAAAAACGTCAGGAGAGTTGCAAATCCCGCAAAGCATTAAAAATGCAATAATTACTCCTTTATCCGTTCCTCGTGCATTCCTTCGTAAAAATGTAAAAAAGAAAAAAAAATGAAAGCCGACATTCGTAATAAACACGTGCGTTAAATCTGATTAAATATGTACATTTAAGAAAAAAAACCTTTAAAAAAACCAACATAAATAAAAAAAAAAACCAGCATTAACAAGAGTCAGTGATGTATTATCGTCACGAGCCATTCTGCACTCAACGAGCGAATATATATCCGCGTTAAAAGCCGCAGCGATGGAGAAAAAGCGTTTAGCCTTGTTGCACCTCCGCCTCTTGACAAAAAAAAAAGAAAAAAAAACAGCATATCGGTTCCAGGTGCGTCTAACTGGCGTACATATGAATAGAAAGAAGTAGAGAAGGCCTGCAGTCGCTAATGGACGCGCGCGCGCGCGCGACAAAAGACAAAAAGAAGACTAATGGACGGCCGTATTTTGTTCCTTAACAGCTTGTGTCGTCGCTTATATTTATATACCGTGTCGGTGGCTGTGCTGTACTGGCCGTGCTGCAACGTCTCCAAGGCCATCCAGCCAATCGCCCGGTTCTCGTTGTCGCCAAGACAGTGGTAGTCCTGGGGGAAGAGATCGCGAGCCAATGCCCCGTCCGCCAGTCTCGTGCGCTGCGTGCTCGTGTCTATCAGGCAATTCCTCGCTGCTATGTCTCTGCGAAAGGATGCGGACTTTGTTTTACATGGACTAATCTATTGGCGATTGAGTGATCGAGTGCACCGGTGTGTACGAGTTATTGAGAATTGCAATATCGTCTCTTGTAACATAAGTTGAAACGAAACAACAATCACGAATTAAGATCTAAATTAAACACACGGAATTGAAGCTTTAACAACTTGACTGTAAAGAGCGCGTCAAAAATGATGATGTATTATCATTCGCCGAACATTTCAAGAGTTATCTATTCAATGTTTTATTCAATTTCCAATTAGTAATCTATATAGATTCGTTTCATCTTGAAATTATTATTACGATAAAACGTAAATTCTCTGTAAAACGATTCTTCCCAACAACACGTGTGCGTACCGAACTACGAGAAAAAGGCTGTTGAAATTTTATCGCAGTGCATAAAAAAAAATAAACGATCCGTTAAGATCGTTTAAATATTCCGCGTCTATCCTTTATGCCTCCTATGCATGCCTGAATCTATGCAGCGCGTTCCCGCCTCTTACGCAACGGCCCATCCGAACGATTGTTCCATGCCAGGATTCCAGCCGCACTTTTACTCGTAACTTTGTTTGCGGCAGCGCGAACCGCGGCTCGAAAAATGCCAATACCGAACAACGAAAATCGCGCGGGTCGCAAAAGAAACGCGCATCGCAATACCTGTGGAGAATGCCACGGCCATGGAGGAAGGCACCAGCCCTCGCTATCTGTACGGCTACGTTGACGAGGTCCCGCGTGACCGGATGATGCTGGCCGTTGGTAAGGTAGGTCTTGAGATTCAGCTCGCTCGACGAGCAGACGTAGGCGAGCATAGGACTCGTGCCGTCGAGGGTCGAGGCTGCCAAGGTCGCGATGTTACCGTGCACCAGACCAGCTAATTGCGAACCTTCCACCACTAAAAGCGACGCTTGATGCGCCGATGCCACCTCTGGAACATACAGGATAGTTTTGCATTGTAGCCAACGCTTATTTCTAATTTGATGGCTGTTCGTGCGTTGGTAAAGGTGATTTCGTTTGTATCGGAAAGTGATCACTAACCGGTTGAACGAAACTTTTCATATTTCAACAGCTAATGGGTTTTAAAATAACAAAAATATTTGATTTTGATAATAATCGATGGAATAATAAAAATGGAAACGAACGAGTTTAATAGCGAATTATTAATACAAAATATAAATTTTATAAGTGATCATAATGTGATGAAATCTTTTATTATAAAAGCACCAAATGCCCGAGTTGATAATATCACTTTGCACTTTGCCTTGCGATTAAAATTAAAATTTTTCAATTTCGCTTCGTTACATATTTTAATCAGAAAATTCAAAGTATAAAGAAGAATATTACAATTTTAATTACGATACGTACGCAAGATTACCTATTAAAGCAGAAAGCTCGTATCGCACATACACGTATTGCGAAAGCTGCGATGCGCACAAAAGCTTAAATTTTGGATTATTAATCGGTATACGTATAGAAGCTCCAAGGGGGTCCAGTTTGTGATTAGTTTTCCGGCTTGTTGGACGCGGGGGCCAAAATTTCTGAGTATATATACGCGCAAGCCACGCGGGAGATGATATTGTATTTACCGGAAAAGTTAAATTAATTCGCGCACGGGCATCTACTGTGTATAATATACGTACCTGTAACTGTCTTTACGATGACTTCCTGTTCACGGCCGGCTTGGCTCAAAGTGCCCCGATAAACCCTTCCGTAAGTGCCCTCTTGTACGACACTTCGACAGTGGAGGGCTGATCTCGGCACGGCGACTGCTCTCGCCTTTTCGCAGGGATCCGTCGACTGAAATGAGGCGACATGTCGATTATAGTCATTGCCGATATTAATATGTAATTCTTACTAATTGCAATTTCAATCCATTTCTACAGATTTAATCGTGTGGAATTAATCCTCTCATTAAAAAGAATGCGTAAAAGAGCAACTGTTTCATTGTACGCGGATGGCTGCGAATGTGCGTGAAATATTGAAATATATTTTATAACAAAAGTATTAATTGACAAACCTTTGTGATTTCTATCGAAAGTGTAAAAGCGACATTATAACGGTATATTTCCTTTTACGCATTCTCATCCGTTACCGCGAATTTTCAAAGGGGACACTTTTTTTAATAAATTCCTGTAAAGCGTAAAAAGCTTGTCCGTGTCCAATCACAGAAGCCAAAAAGCAGACCCGCTGCATCAATTTCAATGAGAAAGCAAGAGGAGCAAAGTACATCATTCACCATCAACATCTTTCCAGGGCTGCGCAACGCATCGAGCAAAGAATCCTTCGCGACAAACGCCGGTGTGGCGCGTCTTCCCAAAATATCTCCTCGTTAAAGTCCTCCGCGTTTTTCACGCTAATCAAGAAAGCCGCACGGCGAGAGGAGCGTGTCAGCCGTCGCAATTTATAAATATAAACTCGACTACTCGCTATACCGCCACTTCCCAGCCTATATATGGTATACGCGAGGAAGTATCCATGACAAACGAGGGCTAAACAAAGAGAAAGAGAGGTGCGACGTTCTCCTCGTTTGTCCTCTCTCTCTCGGACGCATTACCGTCGATAAGCATGAAAAATTCCTCGACCCGATCGCTCTTCATCAGCGGAAGCCACCGCCCGAAATTTCCCTCGAGCAATTCTCTTTGACGATCTCCAGCCGACTCTTCACTAAAATGTCCTCTTTTTCTTTTCTCGCCCCGCTGATTTTCACGTGGAATATTCATTATGCCCCTACTTCCGACCGAAATTTTTATAGCGCGGTCTGCTCTGTCTCTTTGCGTCGTACGATCGTACCGAGTATATGGTCTTATGCTACGAATGTTATAATACGAGGCGGTGACTGGTGAGTAATAGTCGCCTCTTGCCCACCCATTCGTTAATTTCAATTTTACGGAGTTTGATCACCCCCGCCCCCCTCCACGAGTCGCTCTTTCGCTACTTACCCGCATACCGAGCCTTTATATGCTTTTTTTGTCTCGCCTCGTTTTCGAGCTGATTATTATTTTGGCGCGGAAGGGACTTTTTCATTTTTGAATGCTGATCGAATGTTGAGTGGCTTTTTATGGAAAATCTCATGTGTTCTGATTCGTTCGAAGGATAAACTTCAAATACTTTACAGTAAAATATTCGTATACCAATAATCAAAATTACATGCTTTTATCATTACTCGCAAAAGTAAAATGTGCAATAAATTTAATATTGCGATAATAAGTGATGTAGAATAATAATAACATGCAGCAGAATGCGTCCAATATACAATATATAGACAGGCTATACAAAAGCTACGCGTAATTTCGAAAACCCGTTAAATGTCATTTTTAATCAATTTTTGCAGCGGCGTTGCAAACACATTACGAATATAATGAATTTCCGCCTTTCGAAATTAAAAATCGCTCATATTGTTCATTTCAGCGTAAACGCTTCACAAAGCGCAGCCCATAAATCATTAAAACACGCTTCGTTTATTCACGAGCGTGCATATTACACATAAAACGTAATTCGCAGTAATCAACATCTCTTTAAATCCGCATTCAACATTATTTTTCGGTCACCAATTCCACTTTAATTCTCGATCTCATCGATAATTATTCTTCTAAAAAAAAAAAAGAAAAAAGCAGAGTCCGATACAATTACATCGCGCAAAAAATCTCATAGCTCTCGGAACGATCGATTCGTCATCGCCGCTTCAACAATCATTCCGCAAAACAAACGAAAACTCTCTCTCTCTCTTTCTCTCTCTCCCCATTATTATCATACGCACGCATGCAAGGGACGGTGTTGGCGAGCGTTCGAAAAAAACAAGGCCGGCGCGATCGCTCTTGCATGCACGAAGGGACTCAAGCGCGCGCGACACACCGACGCTCGCATTTATAACGAATCGCTCCAAAAATTGAATCCGAATCGTCGCACTGTTACGGCTCGACGCACCGACTCTCCTCCTATATACATATATATGCGCGTGTGCGCGGAGAAAAACATTTCATTTCTATTTTACTTTACCGGCTGCGTTTTCCTCGCTGGATTGTCCTTTTTTTTTTCTCTCTCTCTCTCTCTCACTTCTTTGGGATGGCGTGTTTTATGTGGCACGTGCGCTTACAATTGTGAGAGAGAATTTTTTGATTTTAGATTTCATTTCTGAGGTGTTACAGTGCGATGTATATATATGAACAGGTGGTGTGTCAAATTCCGAGCGTAATTATAGTTAACGATTATTGTAGCGACTTTAAATAAATATTCCAGCTCGCTACGGTAAAAGAAATTCTTTTGCTTCTCGATCTGAGATTCTTGATAAAGTATTTATTTCGATTTCATTTTGCTCAAACTGATATAGTTATCCGATGGTCTCCTGCACACAGATCGATCCGTTTCCACACGAGAATCATAAAATTTCTCAGCATATGGAATTAAGCTATATAGTAGCAAAACTACTCAAATACCCATATTATATCTTATGGGGTCTACAGCCAAATTTAAAATTCCAACTTCTACGCCATATTTCCACAATATTATATGGTCCCGACTATTCGATTCGTCAGGAAATACCGTCGCTTTGCGCAAATATATACACAAAGCAAAAAGGACTCGACAAAGAGACGGGACCAAAGCGAGAGACAGCTGAGCAGTGCAGCATCAAGTAGTCGCGGGAAAAGAAACGAGCGCGCAACACGCAGGGAAATGAAAATCGCGCTTCTAGATAAAAGTTTCCACGCACATTCGAGACGGCCTCTTTCCTTTATCACCTATATATACATAGGAAGTTTTCTCGTCCGCGCGAACGCAGTGGCGCAATAAATTGCTCGAGCGCGCGCACCAAACGTTCGGGTAATCAAGAACCCATACATACACACACTCGCGCGTATCTTGTCGCTCTCCTATACATGCGAAAAGAAACTTATGCATTAATCCCGAGTCGGATGAAGAAAAAGAGAGAGGAGAAGAGGAAGAAGAAGAAGCAGTCGTATTCGGGGCTCATCTCGGCGTATATACCTGCGCGTTTCCCCGCCGTTTTTCCCGTAGTCCCACGAGAGAGAGAGACGAGCGAGGGGAGGATCGAGATCCGGATGGCAGCTTACACACGCGGTTAGCTTCCCTTCTCTTCTCTATATATATACATGTGCGTGCGCGATGTCGTGCAGCGGCAGTACATCTTCGTCGCAGAGAGAGAGAGAGAAGAGAGAGAGAGTAAGATCAAGATCTCTAGACTGTGCCGGCGTATATATGCACGTAAGCTAAGGTTGCTAGAGAGAGAGAGAGTCGAAGGAACGGATGTAGGTGAATAAATGAAGAGCTAGCAAATGCACGTGTATTTTTCATGAGTCGAGCGCTTGCGCGGGCGAACGTGTCGAGTGCGTGTGTACAACTCGTCGCGCGAGCGATATTATACTTTTATTTCCGTGCGACCGTATATATATATAGGAGCTGGCTGTTTGTATGAGTGATCGAGACAAAGTTTGTTTTGCTTTTTACGACGAGTTTTATCGTGTACAATTATATTGCCGTGCAATTGCCGCTCAGTGAAAAGTTAAGAGGGAACGAACGAGCTGTGCACTTTAAATATGTAGCGCGACGGCTTCTTCTTGTTTTTGTTTCCGTTGAATGCCTTTTTTTCACGGATTCCCGACTATGCTGCGGTGAATTGAAGAGTGCAGCTTTATGCGAGGAGTTTTTATGGATTTTTAAATAGAGAGAAAGAGAGAGAGATGGGTTTTGGTGACGAAAAATGCTCTAGGAAAAGTTGGGTAATGTATTCGGGCTCGGTGCTCGACGCGCCGCTCTTGCCGCGGCGAAACATTAAAATAGAACATGGGCGCGCAGTCTGATATTCATGGGAAAAAGTTGTGTGATTGCATTTTCGAGTGAGCGAATTTAATTAAATTATCGTCTATTCTGTGATAAATATGCGACAAGTTTTTATTGCGATTTCTTAAAAAAAAATTTATTAGCATCCAAACGTGCTCTGCGTTAATTAACCGATTAAATTAATTTTTGACTTTCTAGAGAATCAAAATATAGTGCCAAAATATAAAATTAGCTTGTAATGTCCTCGCAAGTATGTAAGGATGGGCTTTGCTGTATTTTAATTTGATATTCAATCGTGTCAGATTTTAATGTAGAATAAAATTATTCATTTTGGTGAGAAAGGTGCCGTTCCCGTCGTTTACACAATTTTCGCGATTATATTGTTTGCAGCTCAATCGAATACACATCATTATTTTACAATCCGCTCGATATACCCGATATTACGTCGTCCACGCCAGCACGAAACTGTATGTATACACCGGGAAAATATCGGCCTTCGACAGCGAAACAGAAACGCGCGAAATATAATTTATGCCTGCTCCTCGAGGAAAGTAATAAAAGGCAAATGGTCTGGAGAGACGGAGAGAGAGAGAGAGAAAGAGAGACGGTGCGAGGGAAGGTGGGTGAGCGAAAGCGAAGGAGAGAGGAAGGTAAGCAAGGCGCGCGCAGAACCGGAGGCCCTGTGATTGTTTTGGCTTTGATCTCGGATCAATTTGCCGGTTATACGCGTGTACGCGCCCTCGCCTCCTCGCCCTCCGGTCCTTGACGACGCGTCGTTTCCAGAGAGAGGAAACTCGAGAAGACTGCCGAGAGAGACGCCCCAACGAACGACAGAGTGAGAGAGAGAGACCGAGGAGCGTGACGCGAGGGATGGAGGAGGAGAGAAATTGCGAGAGGGCCAAGGACTTTCCCTTGCGCGTATGCATGGAGAGATGAGGTAAAGCGCCGATGTGTGGTGGGTGTAACCAAATAAGGTAGATGTAAGCGGTGTGCGTGTACCGCTGCTGCATCCTTCTGCATACATGTGACGATGTATCCGAATTCCGGTCAGTGAGTTTTCATTGCAAAACAAACAATCGCGATGGTGGGCTGACTTGAATTTGTAACGGATAAATAGTTTATTTCCATTCCAAAGAAGATTATCCTGACTCCCAATTGCAAAGATTGGAATAAAACTTTAATAAAAAAAAGCGACCCTCTTATTACAAAGGAAAGTTAAGAAAATTACGTTAAAAATGCAGTGTCTTACCATACTCGTCCGTTACTACTTTAAAACATGAAAACTTAAAACATTTCGCGCCAAATGTCGCTGTTAAATATCTTTTTTTTCTTTTTAAATCAATCATTTGAGTGTAAGTTTATAGATTCTCCAGATACGAGCCATCAGAATTTTCAACTTGTCCAATTTCGATCGAGCATTCGAAACGAACACCCATCCGCAGCTTTTTTTTTCCCTAAAAGTCACTTTCCCGCACTCTCCAACCCCACAGATCCAACGAATATACCTCGCGTTAATATTACATGGATTCGCTGTACGCGTATACACGCGCGCGAACACATATAGAGTAGAGCAGTAGAAAGAGGGTGGAAATACAAGAGAGAGAGAGAGAGAGAGAGAGAGAGCAGCGCTGCGAGATGTAGTAGCGTTTTCGGTAAAAGCGAACGCGGCGGCGGCACCTCGGCGTACATATATACCCACGGCGTCGGCCGCGACGTTCTGTATAGACAGACGGTCGGGTTCTCTCTCTCTCTCTCTCTCTCTACCCTGTTTGCTTGGCGTAAAACGATACGCTTGACAATTTTCCGACCTTCTCTATATATCGTCAGGCAGTTATTACGTCACTTTTATTGCGAGAAAGCGCCCGCGCACGAGTTTCTGCGTGCCTTACCCTCCCTTGTCGCCGAACGACGGAGCTCTGCCTTCGAAACTTCTCGTATTTCGTATGGGAAATTACTTTTTTCCAGGATGAAAGCCAGATTGAGGGATGATGTACATGTATATACCATTCAAAGCTCTGTAGCGGAGCGTCGTTATTCTCCTAATTATGAGTTGGCGTAACTGTATCTCGTTATCGTGGGACACTGTGTTAATTATGACGCTATGGTGGAGAGCTTCAAACTCGCCGCGTCTACGAAGTTGTTGCCGGGGCTGATTTTCGCTTCCGCGTGACTGCCTCGCCGAATCAAAACTACGAGATTGCAATTATAACTGTCTTCGTCGTGCCTGCAGCGGACTCGTTTTGTTTTTTTGTTGCTTTTTTGCTTTTTGCTTTATATCGAGTTCGAGTAGTACATTAGCTGCTTGATGGGAGTTCCGGAGATGCAATGTAGTAATCGAGTGTTTTACAACTTGTAATAAACGTTAGTTGAATAACAATTAGTTCTAGACATCGACATTTTAAAGTTAGCATTATACTCTAACGTTCGTTAACATTGGTTATACTATCGAAATTATAAATAAATTACTTTGAGAAAACCTTCCCGATCAGTACGAAAGTGCAAAAGTAAAATAATGTTTCCGTCAAAAGATTATATTGTTTTTATAAATTCTTTTTTTATGCAGCACACGCAAGAAAATCGCTAATCGTCCGAACTCTCGAAAAAGCCAATTTAAAACCCCATCAGCGAGAATCCTCGAGCCATGGATAATCTAATAATTTCGCCAAAAGACTCCACCGAGACCAATAAATCGGCCAAACTATCGGCAAACTGTATGAAACTTTCATCGCGCGGCGTACGATGCGACGTATGTCTCGTTCCAGTAGAATCCACCGACGAGCGAGAAACCTAAAAACGAGTCGACGTCAGCATCGAACTCTCGCTACATATACCAGCCGTCCACGAAATAAGACACACACACACTAACTCCTAGACCGCGAGGAAAATCCACCGGTCGGTAATTCGCTAATAATCGTCCATGAACGAAATTGCACGCTTCGGAACCCGGCCGGGCCGTGATGCAATGGAGTTCGGTCACGTATCATTCGCCAAATCCATGGCTGTACACGCTCGAAAATCTCCGTCATATCTTCGGCTCCTCGGAGAGATTTTGCGCGACCGCAACCGATGAGCTTAGCACACTCACCTGTTCGTGTCCTCTCCTCCCTCGCTGTACACCGCACGTATATAAAGCGAAGAAGCAGCAGCAGCACCTAGTTAAGCGAAACGAGTTGGAGGGCTAGCGGACGGCGTAGCAGCAGCAGCAGCAGCACGCGTATACTAACCTCTCGTCCAATCCGATTTTCTTGTAACTCGAGAGCGACTTTTCTCCCTCCCCTCTGTTCCACCGTTTATATATCCTTTTCTCTCGCTACGCGCGAGCGTCTCTCTCTCTCTCTCTCTCTCTCTCTCTCTCTCTCCCTCTACGAGGCTGCTTTTTCTCGACGACTTTCTCCATATAATACGCCGCTATTCCCTTCCGCAGCTTCCTTCCATCTTATTCCTCTTTTTGTTCTCTAGTCTCTTTCTCTGGGTCTTTCTCGCAGGGTAGTATCCATGCATGTCGGGGACTCTATCCACTCGCTTTTTCTTCCTTCTTACCGCTCTCCCTCTCTCTTTCTCACTCTCTCCGCGCTCTCCTGGCTTTTACGGTGGCGGCCAGAGTCTTGGTATAGATAAACGTTATATGGGCGAGCGAAAAAGGAAACCGAGCGGGACGACGCAGCAGCAGCGGCTTTTACACAAACACACATACAGATCCTCTCGCGAATTCGTTGTTTCGCGCGCTCTTTCTCCACTGTCGCGCCCCCTTATACTCTCTCGACCTTTGCAATCGAGCTGGCGCGCGACAAAGGGGACAAACCATTGGATTTTAGTATTATTAAAGTGTAAACAAGGATTCGCCTCGCGATATATACGCTTTCCTCGACCTAACGTCAAGTAGTTTTAAGTGATTAAATTCATTTCGAGATTATGGGTATTGAATAAAATGCGCGCGCGCGCGCACACTGAAGTTTGCTAATTACCCACGAGTACCATAAATACAAACCAGCACAGCACACAACTTTCGCAGTAAACATTTGGCGAATACGCGCGCCATCACAGTTTCCCACGCCTAATTATCCTCATCGCAGCAGGCCAACGTTGCCTTTGCAAGTTATAAACGCCGCTTATCCCAATTGAGTTTCGACGCAAAAATCGCGCAGACCGGCTAAACGAGCTAATGGAATTATCGTCCTTTGACGTCGCGGACGCACATCTGCATTAACTGCAGGGCTCTCGTTAACCCATTAGCTCCTAAATTTATTTCTCTCGGCTCCGGATATAGAAATTTTCCTCGATCACGATTGCAACCCTCGATACACTGCATTTTTCACCATCGCCTATAGATGGAAACTGTACGCGAATTCCCGCGTAATAATGGAGAATCACTTGGTGTACGTTTCCCTCCTTATCGCTTCCGCAGAGCTGCCATTGTCTCGCCCTCACTTTCCGTCAGCTCCCTCCGCGTGCTCGCTATCGTCGACGAAAACTTTATCGAATTTGCGGCGTAGGCCAAGCCGCTTCCCAATGCCACCTTTGCGCAGTCCGGTCTCTCCCCCTCTCTCTCTCTCTCTTTCATCCGCGGCGGCAGCGGCCCGGGCTTTCAGTCCTCGGCAGCCACTTGTACCTACACGTACATGCACACACGAGTGGGGAGCGGGCGGAGAGGCGCGCAGCAGCAGCAGCTTGCCCTTTTAAACTATACCCTCTACCCTCGTCTCTCTCTCTCTCTCTCTCGGCAGCCGCGCGGCGTTCGCTTGACCTCCGACCTCGCTCCTCTCTTTTCACCTTTATACCCTGGCCGACTGGCTGCAGTCGACCGTTTGCCGCAGTTTCTCTCTCTATTCTATCTGTGATGCGACCGTTCGCTTTGCCACATCCACTAACCCTCCACCCAACCCCTTGCCGGGCTTGGTTTTCTTTTTTTTTCCGTTCCGAGCTTCGTTGAATTATTTTTCTTCTCTCCTGGTCGGTTCTTCCCTTTTTTTTTTGTTTGTTGCGTTGCCACGGTCCCCTGTTTGTTTTGCTTTTTATACGCGCTGGTCCCGCTCTCGTTTTTTTGTCGTCGTTGTTGCTGTTGCATTTTTTTCGAGGGGAGGATTACCCTAGATTCCATTGCGATAGATTTTTTCTCTTTCCTTTTTGGCCTATACGCTTTCACGGGTGAAAATAAATATGGATGTTGTTCTTGTCAACGGGTGCAGGCGCAAAACTGGGACATGCGGCGCTACGGGTTGCAGCGAAGAAAATAAAGCGATTGAGCAGCTTGCGTTTCGGGCTTAGATTTATTCCGCGATGAATATTCACTGTAAGTATGATGAAAAGGATAAGCTTTAGCTGATTCGGTTCGTATAGCACGATTATAAACTTAATTGAAAGGATTCGAAATAAAATTTGTATCTTTTAATAAAGATTCTGAAAATGCACAAGTGCGATTAAATAGATGTATTTATATTTGTATGGCACACGTATGATGTAAAGATAACTTTCTCGGATTGTTACAGTGTACCGCTCTAGTCACGTATTCATAATTTACCATTTCTTAATGAACAGTTACTTCCATCCCAAATAAAATTATGCATATTATTAATATATCAGTGCTAAAGAAATTTTCACCTGTGCAAAAATTCAGTTTTCAACGAAAAAAGAAAAACAAACAATGGACCATTAAAAACCAGCAAG